>PVIW01006137.1:0-92682 GCA_004026585.1 Noctilio leporinus
TCGAGAGTAGGGGAGGGTCTTGGGTATTTAGGTGAATTGAGGTATAGGGGGGATTAAGAATATGTGAGGAGTAACTTTTGCAAAGGATATGTTGGGGTTTAATAGTTCATATTGCTCTCGGTATAATTCAGGTGCTTGAGATTGGCAGCAATCCCTTTCCTGATGCTGCCTCTTTTTCTTGGTCAGGACTTTACAGCCTATAGTCTATATTCTAGCTGGTCTTGGCGCGTGGCAGGGCCTCTGATTGTCGCAGTAGGGCTGATTCTGAGTGTCTGCCCCCAGGTAGGCTGGGCCTTCAGCAGCCTGGCTGGGTTTTAGGGCTACTGGTGTTCTGGAGCCCGCAGGGAGCCCCCTCCCATTCCTGGAGGAGGTTCCTGCCCAGGACTCGCTCCCAGCACTTCTGCAGGGCAGCCCGCAATTTCCCTGGTCCCTGTGACGACTGGTCCCACCCCTGCTGTTCCGGGAGGAGGCCGGGCCTGTCAGTCAACACTGTCCGGGGTTCGCCTACACTGTCCCGCCTTTCCGGGGCAAGCACCACGCCTCCAAGCCAATCAGCTCTCCGCGGAGTCCTTTAAACGGCCTCTGTGATGAGCCTCTCCCAGGCGTGGGCGGTGCGGCCTTTGTCTCTGGCAATGGCGGGTTAGCTACCCCCGCCACCAGCTCCGGCTCGCTGGCTCGCCGCTTTGCTTCCCGAGGAGCCTGGGGGCCCGTGTGGCTGCGCAGGGCTGGGCCTCCCCCCTCGCAGGGGCCTCCAGCTGCTGTTTCCCCAGTGGCCCAGCAGCTCCGTTTTTCGGCCCTCTTGCCGCCCCGGCCGGTGCACTTCCCACTCCCCCGCTCCGGCTTCCCGCAGGACTCCTCTCCTCCGCCTCCAGCCCCGCGCGCGCGGAGCCTCCTCTCCCCGTTGCCGGAGTGAGTTTCTCACAGTCCCTCCCCTGCAAGAGTTCAATTCCGGGTTCCCTACGGCGTTCGCCCTCGCTGCCCGCACTTCTCTGTTGAGTCTTCTAGTCACCAGCGAGCCCGGAACTGGCCCCAGTCAAACGCGCCCCTCTTGGCAGAGCCGCCCCTGCCTGGTGCCGACCTTGGCCCGCCAGCCGGTCAGTCGGGAACGCCTCACCTACTGTCCTGCTGGCCTCCTCTGTCTCTGGGCTCTGCTCCCCTGTGTCCAGATGCTGCCCGTTCCAATCCCTAGGGTCCTGAAGACGTCTCACGCTCCTTATCCTGTCCTCTAGCTGCTTTGGTGCTTGAGAACACCATCAGCACTGCTCTCTACTCTGTCGCCATCTTGGAGAGTCCAACCCTCTTCAGTCTTGTTCAGCCTTTTTTGATTCTCTTGTACTGTCTTGAAGTATTTGTCTACATTATCCTCCAACTTGCTGATCTGGTCCTCTGCTTCCTCTAGCCTACTGTTGATTCCTTCTACTGTATTCTTCAATTCAGAAATTGTATTCTTCATTTCTTTCTGGCACTTATTGATAGTTTCCGTGTCCTTTTTCATGCTGTTGTAGTTCTCAGTAAGTTCCTTGTAACTTCCCTGGAGTTCTTTGTAATTTCCCTGGAGTTCTTTGTAATTCCCCTGGAGTTCTTTGTAATTTCCCTGGAGTTGTTTGTAATTTCCCTGGAGTTGTTTGTAGTTCTCCTGGAGTTGTTTACAGTTTTCTTTGATGTGGCTGAGCTGACTGAGCTTCTCTATCATCATTCTTTTGAATTCCTGATCTGATATTCCAGGTGCCTCTGTTTCATTTTGTGTTCTTTCTGGGGATTCTTCCTTTCCTTTTGCTGATGGACTGATTCTTTTTTCTCCATTTTGGGTGTCTGTTCTTGCTTGCTCTTTATTTATTTATTTAAAAATATGGAACGCTTCACGAATTTGTGTGTCATCATTGCGCAGGGGCCATGCTAATCTTCTCTGTATCATTCCTATTTTAGTATATGTGCTGCCGAAGCGAGCACTGTATAGCTAGGTTTTGATCTAGATATGCTGCTTTTCTTCTGCCTGGAGGATTTCCTTTAACATTTCTTTTGGTGCAGATCTGCTGGGGATGGGTCCATCTAACTTTTACATATGCCTGAAAAAGTTGATTTTTGTCTTTGTTTTTGAAATATTTTTTTTTTTTCTGGATATAGAAGTCTAGGTTGACATGTTTTCTCTTTTTTCCACTCAGTATTTTAAAGATGTTGAACTACTGTACTCTGACTTGCTTTGTTTCTGGAGAGAAAACTGCTGTTATTTTAATCTTTTCCCCTTTGAATATAATGTGTCAATTTTCTCTGACTGCTTTTAAGAGTTTTCTCTGGAAGCCTCTCTCTAGAGAGCATGCCATGCCTTTCCCCACCCTATTTTTCCCTTAGAGCATGCTTTCTCTCTGAGCACACCCATGCCTCTCCCTATTTCATTTCTCAGGGTGTTCTCTCTCCCTTTTTCTCATAAGCTCCAACAGCCTTTCTACGACTTGTGTAACTTCTAAATAAATGTCCCCTTATTAAAAATGTAAAAAAATCTCTCTTTACCTCCATTTTTAAGCAATTTGATTATAATGTGCCTTGGAATTTTTTTTTTTTTTTTTTTTGGTATTTCTTGTGTTTAGAGTTTGTTCAAGTTCTTGACTCTGTGGTTTTAGAGTTTTCATCAAATATGGAAATCATATTGTTATTATTTCTTCAATTATTTTTCTACCCTCTGCCTTTGGAGAGTCCAGTTACATACATACTAAGCCTCTAAATTTCACAAGTCAGAGAAAATTTCTAGCCATTAAAAAAAAAAAAAGATTTTATTAACTATTTTTAGAAAGAGAAGGGAAGAAAGGGAGGAAGAAATGGAGAGAAACATTGATGTGTGGCTGCCTTTCATCTGCCTCCAGCTACAGACCTGGCTGGAGACCTGGCTCACAACCTGCTTATGTGCCCTGACTGGGGAATTGAACCAGCGACCTTTGGGTTCACAGGCTAGTGCCTATTCACTTAGCCTTGTATAATTCAACATTTCATATTAGATTATATTATTATGTTCAATTTTTCTGCAGCTCTGTTGCTAATTTCACCCAATATAATTTTTATTTCAGGTGTTCTATTTTGTATCTCTAGAAATTTGCTTTGAGTCTTTATTGTATTTTCTATACCTCTAACACATTTATGCCTTTCTTTATGTCTTTAAACATATGGAATATAGTTACAATACTTGTTCTAATGTTCTTGTCTACAAATCTATCTTTTGGATCAGTTCTAAGTCTGTGCATATTGATTGATCTTTATGTTTCTCATGGGTTATATTTTCCTGCTTATTTTCATGTCTCGTAATTTTTGATTAGATGCTAGACATTTAAAAAAATTAGGTCTGGTCAAGATGGAGTCATAGGTGCACATGCTGTGCTTCTTTGCACAACCATAAGAAGAATAACATAACAGCTGACCTCAAAGCAAAGAACACCTAGAACTGATTGTATACCTATAGGGAGTCCACTTGACAATGGTGCACTAGAGGAACTGAGTGGGTTTGGAGGAGGCCGTGGGAGCACCTGGTCGCTCTGGCTAGCAATCCACTTCAGTCACTGCTGGTGAATTGGCCCAGCTGATGAGACATCCAGGACCTGCCTGGGCTTACAGCAGATTGCTTGGTCCTGCTCCCCAAGGCATAGCACTTACTGGTGGGAGTGTCCCCGGGCAGTGGTAGTGGGCCCAAATGGGAGTTCAGCAGGGTGGGAGCTGTGCCTGGCAACCCACAGGCCCTCACAGAAACAGCATATTGCTTGGGCCCATCCCCAAAGGCACCTGCAGTTGCAGAAGTATCCTAGCAAGGCCAGTAGTAGCATCCCCAAATGGGACCTCAGTGGGCAGGGACTGTGCACTGTAGCCCAAACTCTGCCAGCCAGTAAGGGGCCCTCACAGAAACAGACAATATATTGCTCAGCCCCACTCCCCAAGGCACCTGCGTAGGCAGGATCACTGTAGCAACAGCAGTGATAGCAGCCCCAAATGGGAGCCCAGGGGGCAGGGGCTATGCCCGGCAACCCACCTGCCCTGACAGAAACAGACTGCATAGTGCTTGGGCCTCACACCCCCAACACACTTGCCTTCCTGATAGAGGTAGCAGGCCCAAATTGGAGCATAGCAGGTGGGGGCTGCATGCTCCAACCAAGCCTTGTGAACCTGGCAGGCAACCTGTCCACCGGCCCTCACAGAAACAGATTGCACAGTGCTCAGCTCCTCCTAACAAAATACCTGTGCCTGCTATAGTACCCTCTGGCCAGAAGCAGCACTAGCTGGCCAAAAATGGGAGCTCAGTGATGGACATTGAGTGCTCCAGTCTGAACTCAAATTGAGGAAATCTAGCAGTCTGCACCACAGAATCCTATTGGTCTCCTACCATAGAAGGTCACTAATAGAAGGCAGGGAGTCATAGCAGATTAATATAAGAAATAAAAACAAGCAAGAAAAGATACCTAAAATGGGGAGAAAAAGAAACAGTTCATCACAGAAAAGAAAGGAGGAATCCCCAGAAAAATTGCTAAGTAAAATAGAGATAAGCAATTTATCAGCTATAGAATTCAAAGCAATGGTAATAAGAAAGCTCAATGAGCTCAAAGAAAACTACAAAGAACTCCAGAGGAACTATTAAGAACTACAAGGAAACTACTAGAAACTTCTGGAAAATTATACCAGCATTAAAAAGGACATTGAAATCATCAATAAGAACCAGGAGGAAATGAAGAATACAATTTTTGAACTGAAGAATACAGTAGAAAGAATCAAAAGCATGTTAGAAGAAGCAGAGTACTGGATCAGCGAATTGGAGGACAATGTGGAAAAAAATACCCAGCCACTGCAACAAAATGAAAAAAGACTGAAAAACAATTAAGAAGTGTTAAGAGAGCTGCAGGATAATATGAATTGTAATAATATCCATATCATAGGGATACCAGAAAGAGAGGAAGAGGAATAAGATATTCCTGTTTGAAAAAGTAATGACAGAAACTTCCTGAATTTGGTAAGAGAAAAAATTACCCAAGTCCAGAGGGTCCTCATGAAGATGAACCCATACAGGCCTACACCAACACACATCATAATTAAAATGGCAACATTCAAAAATAAAGAGAGAGTCCTAAGGGCAGAAAGAGAGAAATAGCTAATAACACACAAAGGAGCTCCGATAAGGCTATCAACTGATTTCTCAGCAGAAACACTACAAGCCAGAAGAGAATGGCAAAAAAAAAAAAAAACCCTCAAAGCAATGAAAAGCAAAGGCCTCCAACCAAGACTAATCTACCCAGCAAGGCTGTCATTCAAAATGAAAGGTGAAATAAGGAGTTTCCAAGACAAAATAAAAATAAAAATACATCTCCACCAAATCAGCATTGTAAGACATGTCAAATAGACTGCTATAAGAAGAGGAAGAGAGAGAGAGAGAGAGAGAGAGAGAGAGAGAGAGAGAGAGAGAGAGAGAGATACAAAGAGAAAAAAATCACAAGAATAAGTACCTATCAATAATAACCTTAAATGAAAGTGGATTAAATACTCCAATCAAAAGACATAGGGTAGCTGAATGGATAAGAACACACGACTCACATATTGTATATGCTGTCTACAAGAAACCCACCTTAGAAAGAGATTTACACAAACTGAAAGTAAAGGGATGGAAAAAAATATTTCAAGCAAGTGGACATGAAAAAGAAGCTAGGGTAGCAGTACTCATATTAGACAAAAGACTTCACAACAAAAGCCATCAAAAGATACAAAGAGGGATAATACTTAATAGGAACACTCCATCAAGAAGCCATAACCCTTATACTCATATATGCACCCAATATAGGAGCACCCAAATTATATGAGAAAAATCTTGGAGGACTACAAGAAGGATATAAATAACAATACACTCATAGTAGGGGACTTTAACACCTCACTGTCAACAATAGACAGATCTTCTAAGCAAATAAACATCAAGGATATTATGGTATTGAACAACACTCTAGGTGAAATGGACTTAACTGATATATATAGAACTGTCCCCCTACAGGAAGCAAAATACTGTTTCTTTTCAAATGCACATGGAACTTTCTCAAAGATAGACCACATGGCAGGACATAAAACAAACTTCCACAAATTCAAAAAAAATAAAATTGTATCAAGCATTTCCTCAGATCACAATGTCTTGAAGCTAGAAACCAACCTCAAGGGAAAAACCTCAAAACATTAAAATTCATGGAGGCTAAATAACATGCTATTGAGTAACAATTGGGTTAACACTGAGATCAAGGAAGAAAGAAAAGGTTTCTGGAAACAAATGAAAGTGAACACACAACAACTCAAAACCTATGGGGGCACAGCAAAAGCAGTCCTGAGAAGGAAATTTATGGCAATGCAGGCCTACCTTAAAAGGTTTGAAGAAGCTTACATAAACAGCCTAACTTACAAGAATTAAAGGAACAACAACAAATAAAACCCACAGTAAGTAGAAGGAAGGAAGTAATAAAAATCAGAGCAGAAATCAATGATATAGAGACAAAAGAACAATTCAAAGGATCAATAAATCCGGAGCTGGTTCTTTGAAAAGATAAACAAAACTGACAAGTCATTACTCAGACTCATCAAGAAAAAAAGAGAGAGAACTCAAATAAATAAAATCAAAAACAAAAGAGGAGAAATCACAACTGATACCACAGAAATACAAAGAATTGTAAGAAATTACTACAAACAATTATATGACAAGAAATATGAAAACCTGGGTGAAATGGACAAAATTCTGGAAATGTATAATCTACCAAAACTGAATCCAGAAGAAGCAGAAATCCTGAATAGACCAATAACAATTAGTGAAATTGAAGCATTAATCAAAAATCTCCCAAAGCACAAGAGCCCTGGATCAGATGGCTACACATGAATTTTACCAAACACTTAGGGAAGAACTAATACCTATCCTTTTCAACCTATTCCAAAAAATCAAAGAAGAGGGAAGACTCCCAAACTCTTTCTATGAAGCCAGTATTATGTTAATCCTAAAACCTGGTCAAGACATACCAAAGAAAAAAAATTATAGGCCAATATCATGGATGAACATTAGATGCCAAAATCCTCAACAAAATATTGGCAAACCAGATCCAGCATTGAATTAAAAAGATCATACACCATGATCAAGTGGGATTCATCCCATGGATGCAAGGATGGTACAATATTTGCAAATCAATAAATATAATTCACCACTTAAACAAAATGAAAGACAAAACCATATGATCATATCAATAGGTGCCACCATTTGATAAAGTACAGCACCCATTTATGATAATAACACTCAGCAAAGTGGGACTAGAGGAAGCATACCTCACCATAATAAAGATCATTTATGAGAAACCAGCAGCCAAAATCATACTTAATGGGCAACAGCTAAAAGCCTTTCCCTGAATATCAGGAACAAGGCAAGGCTGTCCACTCTCTCCACTTCTATTCAACATAGTTTTGGAAGTTCTAGCCACAGCAATCAGACAAGAAAAAGGAATCAAAGGCATCCAAATTGGAAAGGAGGAAGTAAAACTGTCATTATTTGCACATGACATAATAGTGTACATAGAAAACCCTGTAGACTTCACCAAAAACTACTCTACCTAATAAGTGAATTTGGCAAAATAGCTGTATACAAAATCAATATTCAGATACTAAAGGATTTTTTGTACCAACAATGAAACATCAGAGAAACTAGAAAACAAATACCATTTACTATAGGAACAAGAAAAATAAAGGAATAAACTTAACCAAGGAAATAAAAGACCTGTACTCAGAAAACTATAGAACACTGAAGAAAAAAAATTAAGAAAGATACAAATAAGTGGAAGCATATACCATGTTTATGGATGGGAAGAATTAACATCAGTAAAATGTTCATACTACCTAAAGCCATCTATGGATTCAAAGCAATCTCTATTAAAATACCAATGTCATATTTCATAGACCTAGTTCATAAAAAATTTATATGGAGCCCAAAATGACACCAAATAGCCACAACAATTTTGAGAAAGAAGAACAAAGTAGAAGGAATCACAATATCAGGTATCAAATTATATTACAATGTTAATAATAATCAAAAGCAGTCTGGTACTGGCACAAGAACAGACATTCAGATCAATGGAACAGGATAGCGAACACAGATATAAACCCAGGACTCTATGGGAAACTAATATTTGATAAAGGGGGAAGAAACATAAAATGAAGTGCTATTTAGCCTCTTCAACAAGTGGTTTTGGGAGAATTGGACAGCACATGCAAAAAAATGAAACTAGACTACCAACTTACACCATACACCAGAATAAACTCAAAGTGGATTATGTTTAAAGTCTTAAACATAAGCTGTGTCACCATAAAAGTCCCAGAGGAAAACAGGCAGAAAAATGGTAGATATCCCATGCAGCAATATTTTCACCGATATCCCTCCCAGGGGAAGGGGAATAAAGGAACAAATGAACAAATGGAACTACATCAAACTAAGAAGCTTCTGCTCAGCTGAAGAAAACATTAGCAAAATTAAACGGGAACCAACCATATGGGAAAATATATTTGCTAATGACATCTCAGATATGGGTTTGATCTCCAAAATATATAAAGAACTTATACAACTCAACACAAGGGAGACAGACAACCCAATTAAAAAATGGGCAAATAGTGCCCTGGCTGGTGGCCTAGTGGATAAGGCGCTGGCCTTCGAACCCAAAGGTCACTGGTTCAATTCTGCATCCAGAGCACATAACGAGGTTGCAAGCCAGGTCTCCAGCCAGGTCTGTAGCTGGAGGCAGGTGAAAGGCAACCATACATCGATGGATGTCTCTCTCCTTCTCTGCCTCTCTCCCTCCCCCTCTCTCTAAAAATAATAAAATAAAATCTTAAAAAAGTGTGCAATGATCTGAACAGACACTTTCTGAAGGAGGACATAACCAAGGCCCATAGGCATATGAAAGAATGCTTAATATCACTAGTAATCAGAGAGATGCAGATTAAAAACACAATGAGATACCACCTCACACCTGTCAGATGGCCATCATTAACAAATCAAACAAATGCTGACAAGGATGTGGTTAAAAGGGAACTCTAGCGCACTGCTGGTGGGAATGCAGACTGGTACAGCCACTATGGAAAACAGTGTGGAATTTCCTCAAAAAACTAAAGCTAGAACTGCCTCATGACCCA
Organism: Noctilio leporinus; assembly: GCA_004026585.1. Classification (NCBI taxonomy): domain Eukaryota; kingdom Metazoa; phylum Chordata; class Mammalia; order Chiroptera; family Noctilionidae; genus Noctilio; species Noctilio leporinus. The sequence goes on from PVIW01006137.1 coordinate 9,163, forward strand.
GCTATTTCACTGCTAGGATTATATCCCAAAATTCCTGAGACACCAATTCAGAAAAACCTATGCACCCCTATTTCATTTCATAGCAGTGCTATTTACAATAGCCAAGTGCAGGAAGCAGCCTAAATGCCCATCAGTGGATGAATGGATCAAAAAATTTTGGTACAGCCCTGGCTGGTAGCACAGTGGATAAGGCGACGGCCTGGGAACCCAAAGGTCGCAGGTTCGATTCCCCAGCCAGGGCACATAACAAGGTTGCAAACCAGGTCTCCAGCCAGGTCTGTGGCTGGAGGCAGGTGAAAAGCAACCGTACATTGATGTCTCGCGTCCTCTCTGCTTCTCTCCCTTTCCCTCTTTCTAAAAATGATTAAATAAAACCTTAAAATTTTTTTTTGGTACATTTACACAACAGAGTACTATGCCACAAAGAGAAAGAAGGAACTCCTATCATTTGCCATAGCAACACTGGAACTGAAGAGTATTATACTTAATGAAATAAGCCAGGCAGCAAAAGATAAATACCATATGATCTCACTTAGTACAGGAGACTAGTAGACAAGCAGCAGGAACTCAGAGACATGGGGAAAAAAAGAGTGGGGAGTAGAATGATGGTGATTAGTGCGGGGGAGGAGGAAGTAGGGTAAGGGTTTAGTGGAGAAGCTAACGAGAAAGACCCATAGACATGGACAATGAGGTGGGGATTGACTGTGGGAGACAGGGCAGGGAGGGTGGAGCAGGGGAGAGCAATGTATTACATTTGTCTCATTTTTCCCCCATGGCTCTCTTCTGCTCCACCCACCCCATCCCTTCTCCCATTGTCAATCCCACATGTTATCCACGTCCATGGGTCATTTATACTAGTTCCTTGACTAAACTCTTCCCTTTCTTTGCTTCTTTCTTCCCCTTTTGCCTTCCTTCTCGACACTGTCAGTCTGTTCCTTGTTTCCATGCCTCTGGTTCTATTTTGCTTCTTTGTTTTATTCATTTGTGTCCTGTACTAGGTGAGATTATTTGTATTTCACTGCCTGGTTTATTTCACTAAGCATAATACTCTCCAGTTTAATACATGCTATTGCAAAAGGTATGAGTTCCTTCTTTCTTTCTGCTGCATAGTATTCCACTGCATAAATGTACCACAGTTTTTTGATCCATTCATCCACTGATGGGCACTTAGGCTGTTTCCAGCACTTGGCTATTGTAAATAGCACTGCTATGAACATAGTGGTGCAGAGGTTCTTTTGGATTGGCATTTCAGGATTCTTTATGTATAATTCTAGCAGTGGAATTGCTAGATCAAAAGGCAATTCCTTTTTTAGTTTTTTGAGGAAATTTCATAGTGGGAGCAGTAGTCTGCATTTTTACCAATAGTGCACTGAGACAATCATAGGGCTCATTTTGTTTGTTTACCTCCTCTCAGGGATTGTTATTTGGCATGGTCTTTAGTTCAATGTCTAGAAATTATTTTTTTCTATATGTTGTTCAGCATTTAATTATTTTTTTAAGATGAAAAGTTAAATCTGGTTCTTGTTACCCTGTTGTGGCAGGATAAGTATTCTTTTAGGCACTGAAATACAGGAATCACTAAGTTTGCATTAGCCTATGCTGATATGGAGCTTATAACATAGAGGTGCAAAGGAATTTTCATGTTTATTAATTCAACAAACATCCTTGATTTACTACTATGTGTGACAGGACACACAAGTATAGAAAAACAGCCCCTGCTCTCAGTGTCCTTATCCTGTAGCTGATGTTTCATGCTCTATCCATAAACCGCAAAGCAGGTGAGGGTTCTGATTAGAGGACAAGGAAACAATGTTTTGCTCTTTGTTCTGAAATCAGTCTACCACTGGACTTCTCTCTGGCTTACATGTGCTTCTACAGTTGGCCTCACTGGCTCCACCCCTATCCCCTTTGCTTTGTAGCAGGCACTATTCTAAGACCAATCAGGCTTACTTGAGATTTGGTTAGCACCTTAACGTTAGGACTTTAAGAATCACTTCATGCTTTGGAAAACAGCCATAGAATGTGAAAAACCTAAACATGAGGGATGACAGCTGGGGATCTGGCTTTGTTGAGCCTACATAGCTTTATAGCGGGGGTGGGTACTTGCCTCAACTGGTGGCTTTACATTTTGGGGTCGGGGACCTGTACAAGAGCTGCTGCAAGAAATGTCTTCTGGTTTCCTCATGTCACCATTCTCTCACTCATTTACTCATTTAGTTTACACAAATGTACTGCAGATATTTCCATATATAGCAGATGGTGGAAGAGTGAGGTGGGTGAGAGGAAGGCAGGGGGAAGCTGGAGAAATACTAAATGTTCTAGAAGAGGGGAAAGTAATGAATACAGGTTCATTCCCACAAAGAACTGATGAAGTGCTTTAGAAACCATACTATATAAAGATATACAAACAAGAATATTGCTACAGCCAATTTTAAATCTATGCCTCATTGTTCCATTTAGGAAAGGAGGAAAGATGACTCCTCTGTATGCAGAGCATCTATCTTTTGATTTATCTGCAGATACAACAAAATGGTTTAATTAGATATTCAATTGATAAAAGAGAGGCTCAGTTGTTAAGTTATTGGGATTAGTGATTGAGGTGGAGAAATAGAAGAGAGAGGATGACAATGCTACAGAGATTTCAGTACATTTGTATAGCCCAGGTTGCATTCCAGAGCCAGTCTCTCCACTGGCACTGGACCAATTGATTTGGATGATCCCGGTCTCTGCTGGTGGCCAATCCTGTAGCTAGAGGAGATCTAACTCAGTTTACCCTACAGTTCTTGTCATTGGCAGCGTGAGGAATGAAAGTTGACCAGTTATTGAATGGTAAGCCAAATTCTCTTTGTTTGACAGTATCCTCTAAACTTATTTGTCTACAGAACTTTTTTTTACATAATATATATTAATAGTCCATGAAGCCCTGTCTTCAAAGCTAGGCTGCTAAAGAAAGATTCCCTTTCCCCAAAAGGCACCAGGAGTTACTTTGCAGATGGAAGCATCACTGGATAGCCTTTGGGAAACCCTACCTTACACATGGAAAAGTTTAATCAGAATGGTAGTAGCTAATTTTTAATTTCCATACCTCTGAGTAGTTTGTACATAATAAAGATATGATCATAGATTTAAATCTAGTAGTCTCAAAGTATATGAGGTCTGTCTGAAAATAGTCCACCCATTGTTAATATAAAAGAATGGTTTGTGGACACCAATATAACCTGGCAGCCAAGGAGAGTATACTGGAGTGCATATGCATGAGCAATGATGACTTCATTGTACCTAGTACAATGTCAGTGGTGGTGGTAGATGCCATTGAGTGAGCATGTGTACTGTGTGGCTGATGCATTCAAAAGTATTGAGCAAGTACAGCAATGAATCTGCATCAAATTTTGTGTTAAGTTTGAACATTCCTCTACAGAAACTACTTGGATGGTTCAGAAGGCTTTTGGGAATGATGTAATGAGTGCAGTGCAAATGAAAGTATAGTATGAACACTTCAAAGAGTGTTGAGACTCTTTTGAAAGTGATCCAGTTTTGGAAGGGATTCCAACAAAGGATTTTGTGGAGTATTTTGAACAGTGGAAGTGATACTGGGAGTATTGTGTGAGGTCCTATGGTGCCTACTTTGAAGGGAACTGAGGTGGCATTGTCTTATATACAATGTTTCTTTTATCTTCTTAAATAAATGTGTCTATTTTTAATATTACACAGCTGGATACCTTCTAGACATGAAAATACATATTATGTTACAATATTTGATATTTACTCATTGCTACTGATAACAAAAATTCTATCACTAATAGTTATTCTAAAACTTAGATTCAAAGTTAAAGTTAATGTCATTTCAAAATTATTTGAGGAGATTTTATATAACATTTCTTAAAGAAAACAACTGGAAATACTTGACTGACTCACTCATGCAGATTGGTCTCAATGGACTTCCAGATGATCTACAAGTCCAACCAGCATTTGTTTTAGTCTAAAATCACAGACATTTATATGTCTGAAGATCAAGCAATACAAATCTATACACACTACGAATTCCATAAAGGTTAAACCTTGCCTCATAAATAGATGTAGCCCTTTAAAACTGACAATTGGATGTTTCAGCTGTATGTTGATAAAACTGTCATTCTTCTCTATTTTTCTTAGAATCTAGGTATTTTTTTCTAAAGTCCTAGCTTTCTTGAGCTACCAAGTAAGAAAACCAGTGTAAGGTGACCAATGCTGTGGCAGCAGCCTGTAAATCTTCCTGCTAGAGGTCCCCTGAAAACCAGACCTCCTGCTGGAGTCTAAAGTGAGGGCTGAGGCACACTTGCAGCATGGGCTCTGAGGTCCCTTTCTCCTTGGTGTCCTAAGAGGAACACAGAACATTTCTGGCATTGTGTATGTGTGTGTGTGGTGGTGGGGGTGGTGGGGGGAGGGGTCAACCACTGGGGAGAGGCTTTTGTGGAGACTGGGGAGAGCATAAACTCCTGTCCCTAATTTATCATTCATCTATTCTTTGCTGTGAAACCAAACAGACTTGAAAGTGTCACAGCCCTTCTTTCCTTTAAAGTTTTCTATATACCACCTCTGTTTGCTCCAGGCTGGGGCAGGTCTCTGTCCTATCCTCCTCCTGCACCTTCTCATTTTGCAGCCCCTCCTCCTGTACTTTCCCCTTTTATCTATCTATCTATCTATCTATCTACCTATCTATCTATCATCTATCATCTATCATTATCATCTATCTCCCTATATTATCTTAGGGAGATAGAAAAACATCAACTTGTTGTTCTACTTATTTATGCATTCATTGGTTGATTTTTAAAAAGTATATATGTATGTATTTATTTCTAGAGAGAGGGGAAGGGAGGGAGAAAAAGAAGGAGAGAACAATCGATGTAAGAGAGAAATTGATCTGTTGCTTCTCATATGCACTCTAAGCTGGGACTGAACCCACAATCCAGGCGTGTGTCTTGACTAGGAATCTAACCAGTAACTTTAACTTTCTGGGATGACAACCAATCAACTGAGTTACTCTGGCCAGGGTCATTGGTTGATTCTTATTAGGGATTGAATCCCCAACCTTAACGTGTCAGGATGCTGCTCTAGCCAACTAAGCTTCTTGTCCAGGGACTCCTGCATCCCCTCCTCCTGTACCCTCTGCCTGCATCTTTTCATCCTGTACCCTTTCCCCTCCTGCAGTCCTCTTCCTACACCCCTTATCCTCCTTCACCCCTCCTTCTCCTGTACCCATCCTCCTATACCCCTTTTTCTGCACCCCTTCTCTGGCCCCTATCACATATCCCCTCCATCAAACAAGCTTTTCTAGTGAGGTAGAGTTATTGCTTGGGGCACACAGGGAGCAGTCTAGTGACAGAAGCAGACATCCCAGCCCATGTGTGTAAGAGAGAAAGAAGGTGGAGAGAAGGGGAAAAAAAGGGAGTAGGGGATATGGAAAGGAAGTGGTGGATATAGAGGGGCTGGAGCAGGACTGGGCAAAGCCTATGCTTGCACTGGGCTTCTCTGTTGATAGTTAAAGATACCAGGTGCCTTTGTAGACTAAGAGCCCCAAAGATCTGAGTCCCAGTCTCAGCTCTGTCACTGAGCCCCAGGATAATCTTGGGCTCATCACTTTCCTCCCTGAGGGTTCAGGCTCCTTCTCTGTAAAACGTGGGGACAGGCCAGAAAACCCACAAGTTTTCTGCTGGTTCTGCAATTCTGTGCATTCCATGCTTACCCAGGCCTCATAGGACAGGACTCCTTCCTCAATTTCCTCAAAATGTGATCTGCAGGGTCAGGTCTGGACTCATGTTTAAAGTTGCACCGTTATACCATACGGGGAAAGCTTGATTCTGCATTTAGTTAGGATATGACAAAGGTCCAAGGAGGCTATGTACCCTCCGTGGCCCACACAGTTTTTCTGAAGGGCGCGGGAGTGTGCTTAAAGATGGCTTTATTCATAAACCAGGCTCCCTTCCCAATCCCTGCTAATCTTTAAATACTGATTTATCTGGGCTGAGCATTTTTGTTCTTTTGATGGGGAAATTTCCATTCACTGAATATGCTTAAATCTTTCTTGAAGGGGTTGCCTTTCTAAATATTTTGGTTTTTAACTTTTGAGAGTTTTTCTGCTTTTAATGAAGTAGTTTTCTTTTTATTTTCTTAACGCTTTTGCTGAGAAAGATCAGAGTAACCACCTGTGCTGGTGGAATTTTAAACCCACCACTGGTAATAAAAGCCCCTATAGTAGCTGGGGAAAACTGTCATAAAAAGTCCCATTTTCTCCCTTTCTCTGGCCTGTTTTTATATGTAGAGGGTAAATGTTAAAAGTGGAAGCTATAACATTGCTCTGGGTAATAAGAACATGTTTCTGTCATTGAACAACATTTATTATTATAGTCTTGGGATTAAACATACCTATTTCCCGCCCCCCAAGCAAAGGGTGTTTTAATTGTGAGCAGTAACAGGTAAGGATGCAGAGTCTTTGCTATCCCTCCCTCTTCTCTGACCTTCTGCTGAACCTCACCCAGCACTCTCAGGCCAGCTAGGACTTGGTTGCCATCCTCCGTGAATTTTGAGTCTTTTGGATGAGCTTTCTCTTCCGATTGCCAGCTTTTGTGTATTTTTGGCCTCTCTCATTATGCACAATATATAAATAGTGGGCACCAGGTGTCCTTCTAGATTCCTCTTGTACCTTCTAATGTCTGTGAGGGCCTCTGTGGTAACGCTGTGTCTGACAGGCCTGGTTACATGGACTGAGCCATTGTCCCAGGGAGGGGCAGGGATTGTGAGCAGGACTGCCGGGCCACTTCACAGATATTCTGTTTCTCATTTATATGAGAAGAGCATGTGTCTGTCTTCTGGATTTAAAGTGAAGGTCAAGTGGAGAGACATTGGAAGCTTTCTCAGCAGTGAGGGTGGTGTTTGCTAGAAGGCAGAGCTGGGCTTGCTGGACTCTGGGGTGTCCCTCTGTGTTCCTCACCTCATGGCTCAAAATTCAGGCCAGGTAAAAAGTACAACAGCCCTGAACACAGGTGCCATCCTTCTGCACACTTGACTGGGATGGAAAGGCACTGGAAAGTGTGCTGATAGCCGGTTCTGGTAATTTGAGAGGCCTCACAGGGTCCAGTGTGCAGCAGCCATAGAGATGGGGTCATAGAATGTGGTCTCTGAAATAAGTGAACTCTTGTTTTCTCCAGCATTTTGTTTGAATCACCTCCTTCCTTCATTTTCACCCAGGGGCTCTCGACCCTCTCACTCTATGCCTCAGTGGACTGGAATGGAACATCTTATCTTGGATGGGGTGTCCCTTCACACAAGCTGTGAAGACCCCTGCTTTAGCTATGCTCCTTGCACAGAACAAATGAAGCCAGCAGTTTTAAGTCCAAATCCTTCCATATTTCTATTTTGTATGTGACATGTAGCTAATTCCACAAAGCTTTTTGTATTTAGTCATGGATATTGGAGATGTGGAAGGCTTTAAACTTTAGCCAGTTTTAGATACAAGGGAAAAGAAGTCTAGAGAGGTTGACTGACTTGCCTGTGGTCACGCAGTTCGCTAATTGTAGACCTGGGACTAGAAACCAGCTCTTTTGACAGTCAGCCAGTTCTCCCCACCCACTTCTCTGTGCTTCTGTATAAAGTGAGGTGAGGTTTAATAAAACTTGGCATATAATTTATACATGTGCATAATTTATCAATTTGTAAACTTCAGTTTGTAAACATTGCTGTATGATGACCAGAGGTTTTGAGTTCAAGTCCTGCCTGCACCAACTAGCTATATTCCTGGGCAAGTCATTCTGCCTCTCTGGACCCATTTTTCTTGTTTTAAAATAAAAAGTTTGGATTTCAAGCCACTTTCAGCTTTGCAACTCTGAATCTGTTACTAAATTGAACCACATTTAAAGATAGTTTGCTGTTTAAAGATGTTTTATAACAAATGCTGTATCTTTTTGAAAAGTGAATCGTTATTCCATAAATTCTTAGTTTGGTAATTTTAGATGTTCATATGTCAGGCCATTCAGAGATGAACAGATACTCTGAGGGTGCATAGTTTTGAACCATGTAGAAGCAGAAGTCTCTGGTAGAATATGAACAGTGGGAGACATGCTTACTGGCCTTACCAAAGAGCCTCTACATGTCCTGTTGGACAACTGCCCTCCTGCCTGCCACTTCATGCTGGGTACCTGGGCAAAAAGTCTTGGTGCTGGGGCAAGAACAATAGTGCTAGGAATCACAAGTCCTCACCCCACTTGTAGAGGCCACTCATCCTTAGTCCAACCTCCATCCACCTATGGAGTAGGTCTGGCCACTTCACCACTAAACCCAGTTCCCTTAGGGCTTTTCAGCGTACTCAGGCCCCGTGAATACTGACCCATGCATGCAAAGGCCCAAATGTGGTCAGTTCAGTCATTCATTTTAATTAAGGGAGATGCCTTATAAATAATTCAAAGTTGCTACAAATCCACAAATCTTTTTCACATTGCCTGCTTGCAGCAAGTTCTCCATAAATATTTATTGAATGACTGAATTTATTAACATATAAACAAATATTTTGCAATAAGTTTTTGGTATTCACATTTGCACATCTGTCTGTTGAATGTGCTGAGGATTTGCACCAATCCTCCCAAAATGATGAAAGCTTGCTACCACAACAGGCCCCAGAAACCAAGTAAACTGAAGTGTGCCATGGTTCTACTGTTCCCCGCTGGGGAATGGGGTGTCACCTCAGCTGATACAATTCCAGTCTGAAGCCACTCCAGAATGGAGCCTTGTGGCTCCTCATACACCGTGCTTGATTTAGGTGCCTTTAGTTGGAACAATAATGTGGTAGGCTACATGGCCCCCAAAGTTATTATGCCTTAATTTGACCCAGTGATCATGTAATTAAGGTTACAGATCTTGTAATGGGAAGATCTTCCTGAATTGTCTGGGCAGGCCCAATTGAATCATATAGCTCCCAAAAGCAGGGATCTTTCTCTAGCTGGAGTCAGAGAGGGCAGAAGGAAGAATGGAGAGATTCAATGGAGAGAGGGTATATACAGCCCTCAAGGAAATGGGAACTGGGGCCCTACAGTCACAAAAACCTGAATTTTGTCAACAAATTCAGTTAGTTTGGAAGTGGAATCTTTCCATAACTTTTGGAAGGGGCTGATCATCAGGCTTGCTGACACCTTGATTTTGGCCTTCAAGACCCTAAGCAGAGAATCAGCTGGGCCACACTTTGCCCTGACTTCTGACCCAGAGAAATAGTAATAAATGGGTATCAAATTAGGGCATCAGGCTTGTAATAATTTGTTATAGCAGTATGTGAATACAGAAGCAAACAAGTGTTACTGTGACTTTGGGCACTGCTTTCAAGTCTTGGGACCTCATTCCTTCCATCACAGATGAAAGGTCCAACCCTAGGTGACCTCTGCCACCTCTCCCAGTTCTCAAGTTCTAGGATTTACTATTGAAAATTCAGTTGATAAAAACACCAATATTTGATAAGTTAGTTAAGGCTCTGGACTCAACTGGACTGGATTTAGAGAGGTGATTTACAACTTGAAACCATTCCATCTTTCTGTGTTTTGTTCCATAACCGGCCTGGCCTTACAAGATTTAGGGATTAAATGGGATAATGTGGACAAAAGCTGACTCACAGCATGTGCTTGACAAACACCATTTCTCTTTTTTATGTCATTTTAGTGGTCTTGCCATCGCAAGTTTTGTTCCCTAAAAATATGCAAGGAAATATTTCAGCCACTTTCAGGGTTTCTGTCCATTTTTGTGGCTGAGACTTGGGCCAGAACTCCAGGGACAAGAAAATGACCATCACCTGTTATGTTTATGAGGAATGTGACTAGCTCCCTAAACTGCCCGAAGTTTGCTTAGCCCTTTGAGTTCCAGCAGTCAGCCAGGAGCTGCTGCCAGCATGCTTGGCAGTGACTGGGGCCCACAGTGCAAGGCACTGCATCCAGGTGGGGCCCGGAGCACATCTCTTTCTCAGGCTACTAGGAGTTTCATGGTTGTGATTAGCTTCAACTGGGAGGTTAGGGGGTCAGTTTTGCCATTTGGTATAGTTCTCTACCTTTCCTGGTTCTCTGGTGGTTTTGTGTTTCCTGGGATTTACCAGCTCGAATTCAGAAAGCTGACCACTTTAGGGAGAAACATTTTTCAGTAGGCTCTTCAATGTTCTGAAGCTGCAGTTCAGCTTCTTTGATCTATCTTAGTGATACCCCCTTGCTACCTTGGGAGCTACTGAGGAGCTATTAGGGTAGTCTTATCTTCAGGGGTGACGGGGCCTGACTACAGCCTCTTATTTTTACCCCTCTCTGTAGATCTCACTGACATTGTGATGTCCGCCACAGGCAACTGGTTCCTTAGCTTCTTCTGGAAGCAGCCAGAACCATAATTAGGAACCTCATTAATGAAGAGATGCACAGTATTTCACCATTCTCTAGGACAGATGTGACTAATGGTCATAAATACAACCAATTGTCCATCTGAATAGGTCCATCTTTGGCAATGGTAGCAGGAAGCATTTTATTTAAATGTAAATTAGGATATTATCTAGTACCAATTTAGTAAAGTTTGATCCTTAAAATGATATCTGTACATCTGTGAGGATAATGAGGTGGAAATTTAGTTTAGGAAATCTGAGGGACTTCTTAATTGTATCAGTTTTCTTCACTGGGCCCATTGGGGTTTAAATGCAAGAATAGTTGAATTGAAGTGAAACACTTAGGATTAGCAGTCATTTGCAGGCTTGGAGCTATGTAGTATGGGTTAAATTCTGGCTTTGTACCTGGCTGTATGACCAATGTGAGGCACCTTTCTGTGCCTCAGTTTCCTCATCTGTAAGGGTTATGAAGATGAAGGGCATTCAAATATGTAAATATGCACAGCATTCAGAACTTTGCTTGGTAGAAGGGAAGTGTATTATGTTAGCTGTGATTATGGAACCCTAACAGGGTCTTCATACGTCTAGATGCTGCTGGTGCTCCTAAGTCAATCCTTTCCATTGGAACAAACCAGCAAGACCATGATTAGGTAAAACCTAGGATTAATCTTCTCACCTGAGGTCTTCTCCTCTGATACCTGCCTTGTGGTCAGCCCTTCTGCAGAGTCAGTCTCTCTCTGTCTCTCTGTCTCTCTCTTATGGCTTTTGGAACTGGCTAGTAAATCCTCTAAATCAGGTGAGGTCACTGCCTTCTTTCTTATGCACCAGAATTGTTATTTCAGATGGATAAACTTTTTTTTTTTTATTAAATATTGACTTCTCAGCACTCAGTTTTTGAAAATTATGTCAATGGCTTTATTGGCTCAAGATCAGCAAAAAACTCTGCATTTCAAAAGCTCAATCAAAAATGTTGAACATGCCTTGTCCCACTGAAAACTTATTTATGGCTTTCTTTATGGAATTCTTTCCTTGGGTGGTTTAGACATGCACAATGTCTTTGAAGTAGGCTAGACATGTTTTCTGCATATGTGAGCAGCTGTTTGTCTCTGGGCAGATAAATCATTTTTCCTTATAATTTTCAGTCATCAATAGAAGGGTCTTGCACAGGATTTTGCACATAATTTGGTCATGGTGGACAATCAGGGGATTTTAGAGAGAATCCTTGGCTCCACTGAGAGCAGTGGTCTTCTAGTGTTACTTGCAGGCAGCATTTTTATCAAGCATTTGTAACCCTGGGGACACAGTTGCAATGGGAGAACAGGCTAGGAATCTGCCCTCTTCCTGTTTGTTCCTACATTGCTTCTGTGTCAGAAGCTACTTTGTATCAGTTATACTATATACCTGAGGAAAGCCAAGCCCATAGTGCAAAAGATCATGCAAACACAACCATAAAACCTTTCCTGTCAACTTTAAGTTCTAACATATTCTCTATGATAATGTTTTCGAAGCGATAATGAGTTACTTCCAATTATAGTTTAACAATGCTAATTGCCATCTCTGCTTTTCTTCTCAAAGCAAAATCTATTATTTCATAACAACAAAATTTCTGAAATAGAAATAAATTGATCCAATTTATAATAGTATCAAAAACAATGATATACTTAGGAATAAATTAACTAAAGAGGTGAAAGATCTTGAAAACTATAAAGACACTGATGAAAAATATCAAGTAAGACACAAATAAAGGAAAGGTATTCTATGTTCAAGGACTGGAACAATTAATATTGTTGAAATGTCAATACTACTGAAAGCCATCTGTAGATTCAATGCAATCTTTATCAATATTCCAATGGAATTTTTTTCAGAAGCAGATAAAAACCCTCCTAGAATTAATGGGAAACCACAAAAGACCCCAAATGGCCAAAGAAGTCCTGAGAAAGAAGAACAAAGCAATTGGCTTCACACTTTCTGATTTCAAACTTTAATATAAAACAATAGCCATCAAAACAGTATGGTATGGTCATAAAAACAGACAAATAGACCAATAGAACAGAATTGAGAGCACAGAAATAAACCCAAGCATATATGATCAACTAATATTTGACAAGGGAGCCAAGAATCCTCAGTGGAGAAAAGACAGGTTCTTCAACAAATGGTGCTGTGAAAATTGGATATTCACATATAAAAGAATGAAACTGGACTTCTATCTTATACCACTCACAAAAGTTGACTCAGGTGAGTTAAAGACTTAAATATGAGACCTGAAACTATGAAACTTCTAGAAAAAAACATTGAAACAAAGCTCCTTAATATAGGTCTTGGTAATGATTTTTTTGGATATGACACCCAAAGCACAAGCAACAAGATGAAAAATAAAAGCAGGACCACACCAAATCATAAAGCTTCTGCACAGCAAAAGAAATCATCAAAAAAGTGAAAAGAACCAACAGAGTTGAAATACAATATTGGTAAGCCATGTAGCTGATAAGGAGTTAATATTTAAAACATAAAGAACTCATACAACTTAATTGCAAAAACCTCACAAATAACCCAAATTTAAAACAAAACAAAACAAAAAAAAAGGGCAAAGAACGTGAATAGACAGTTCTCCAAAGAAGATATACAAATAACTAACAGATACATTGAAAGATGCTCACCACCATTAATCATTAGGAAAATGAAAATTAACCACACTGAGATATCACTTACTCCTGTTAGAATGGCCATCCTCAAAAAAAGAGAAGAGATAGCAAATGCTAGCATGAACATGGAAAAAGAAAGGTACTCTGTACACTGTTGGTGGGAATATAAATTAGTACAGCTGTTATGGGAAACAATATGGAGGATCCTCAAAATATTAATAATAGCACTACTATATGATTCAGTAATTCCACTTCTGAGAATATGTCCCTTAAAGAAAACACGTACTAACTCAAAAGGATATCTGCAAGCCCCCATATCATAGCAGCATTATTGTTATTTATGATAGCCAAGACATGGAAAAAATGTAAATGAACTTGATGGATGAATGGATAAAGAAATTGTGAACACACACACACACACACATGTGCATGCACACACACATATACATATATATTCACAATTATATATGTATATGTATGTATATATGTATATGTGTGTGCGCGTGTGTGTATGTATAGTCCCAAGAGTATCAGCTGCACAAACTATTTTAATTATATTGAAATTGGCTTGATACTTTTGGGACAGACCATGTACACACACACACACACACACACACACACACACACATGCATATATACACACAATGGACTATCGTTTAGCCATTAAAAATAGGAAATCCTATCATTTGTGACAATGTGGTTGGACCTTGAAGGTATTGTACTAAATGAAATTAGTCAGAAAAAGACAGTATTGTATAATCTCATTTATATGTGGAATCTAATAAAAGAAAAACTCAGACTTCTGACAAGATTGAAGCACAGGGAGACATGCTGTGTTTCCCTCAGAAGAAATGTACATCTACTTCAAGACCAAATTAAAAAATGCAGAAATTTCAGAAAATTGAACTACATGCAAGTGCAACAAATGAAGTAAAGAAATACTCAACCAAATAGGTAGGAAGGGCAGAGCAGGGGAGGAGAGCAGCAGCAGCAGCCCCAGAGCCGAGGCTGCAGCAAAAATCGTAGTCATACATTTAAACCTGGGAGGCAATCCTGGGGTCAGATCACGTTGCCCACAGTTCCAGCACCAGCACTGGGGAGAATAGAGCCACATTGATTCTGATTGTGAAAATCAGTGAAGGATGGGGTGGAAGAAGAAATTGCCAGTTTCAACAGGCAAGAGGCATTGTTTCTTCTAAGACCCTTCCCCCACATACAGTGTCACAATGTGGTGAAATAGGTCACCCTGCACTGGCAAATTCCTAAGGCTCTGACCCTTACAATGTAACAGATGTGACAGAATTATCTAAGACACAGAGGCAAACACAGACATCTTTCGAGCTCAGGGGACAGAAAAGTATGGCCCAAAAAAGGGAGCAGATCAAGGTGCTCATAGACTTGACAGATATGCTTAAATACAATAAACATAGAAGGGAAGAAGTGAAGGCTATGCTAAGTGAAACAAAGAAAAATCCACATGAAACCAAAAGTGAAGGAAAAGAAACCAAGGTTCAAATAAATGATTTGGAACATAAGGAAGAAATAAACAATCAACCAGTACAGAAAGGGGAAACAAGAATTGAAAAAAATAAAATGAGAGGCACAAGGACCTCCGAGACAACTTTAAATGTGCCACTATCTGAACCATAGGGGTGCCATAAGGAGAAGAGGAAGAGCAAGAAATTGAAAATTTTGTGAAAAAATAATGAAGGAAAATGTCCCTAATTTGGTGAAGGAAATAGACATACAAGTCCAGGAAGCACAGGGAGCCCCAAATACACTAGACCCAAGGAGGATCACACCAAGACGTACCATAATTAAAATGCCAGAGGTTGAAGATAAAGAAAGAATCTTAAAAGCAGCAAGAGAAAAACAGAGAGTTACCTAAAATGGGTTCCTGTAAGACTATGCAAAAGAAACTTTGCAGGCAAGAAGGTACATACCTCTAGTTATAAGATAAATAAGTACTAGGGATGTAATGTATGTAACTTGATGACTTTAGCCAATACTGCTCTATGACATATAAGAAGGTTGATAGGAATAAATCCTGAGGATTTTTTTTCCACCTTTATTCTTCTTATTTTGTGTGTATGAGAAGATGGATAGATGTAAACTGAAACTGTTTTAGTAATCATTTAACAATATATGTAAATCAAACCATCATGCTATAATGCCTTAAACTAATACAGTGATGCATGACCATTATGTATTTCTCCATAAAACTAGAAAAATTAAAAAGAATGTGATATGCAACAAAAGCATTTTAATTTAAATTGTTTACAGTTACTAACCTATGATTTTATAATCACATGTTGAGTAAAGTAATAATACATTAAGTATTTATAACTAACAAACATGAAGTATTTATAACTAACAAATCATGTCACTCAAGAAACTTTATTGCTATGACTTTCATTATTGCATGTTGCTTTAATCAGGGATTTCAGAGAAATAATAAGCCTCAATGATTGCACCAATTATCCTATATGGCAATTTCTCTCTCAGTACTGTTTCTTTTCCTGAGCCTGTCAATATTCCTAACACTCTCCTATCTTACAAACAAACAAACAAAAAATCCATACTCCATGTTTCTGCATCTACTGTGGCTACCACATTCTTTCTCCTTCCATACAAAGTTAATACCCAAGAAATTAACTTTGCTACTTTTCCTCACTGTCCCCGCTCCACCCCCAGCCTTTGACTCTCTTCTGTTAGGCAATGTGCTACCAATAACCACTGAAACTATTGCTTCCTCCCACTTCATTGTCCAGTGGCCTCTGGTCCTTCATCTTCACTGCCTGGTCTGTGTCATTTGATTCTGTGGCTCTGTGCTGTCACTGTGCTGTTCAGGAAGATGACCAGCTGGGAAAAGGGTTATTGAATATTTGAAATGTGGCAGTGCACCAAGCAACTGAATTGTCTAATATTAATTCTTTAAATTTAAATTTAAAAATAGATATTTGATTGAAAACTTTTAAGTATGATTAGAGCAGCTTGCATCTGTGTATCTACTTTTACAACTGTAAATTTTATGAAATTTAAGTATAAAGGAAACATTTCTAAAGCATTGAGGTGAAGCCCTGGCTGGTGGCACAGTGGGTAAGGCGCTGGCCTGCGAACCAAAGGTCACTGGTTCGATTACCCAGCCAGGGCACATAACCAGGTTGCAAGCCAGGTCTCTAGCCAGCTCTGTAGCTGGAGGCAGGTGAAAGGTAGCCATACATTGATGTCTCCCTCTCTCTCCCTTCCCCTCTCTCTAAAAGTAAAAAATAAAATCTTAAAAAAATATTAGGGGGACAGAGGGGAGCAAAAAGGGGATGGATGTAATACAACAACAATAAAATTAAAAAAAAATATTAAAAATAAAGAATTAAGGTGAACTTTAAAATGTATGAAACAGACTAGGATTCTGAGATCTGGTTTAAAAAAAAGAAAGTAAAATCTCTCAATAGCTTTATATTGATTAAATTTTGAAATTATAATATGTTGGCTATATGGAGTTAAACAATATATTATTAGTTGATTTTACCTGTTTTTATTTTTTCTTTTATTATAGTATTTGTTTTATTATTTTATTTAAAAATATATTTTATTGATTATGCTATTACAGTTGTCCCAATTTTTCCCCCTTTGTCCCCCTCTGCCCAGTATCTCCCTTCCCTCTAGCAGTTCCCTCCTCCTTAGTTCCTGTCCAAGGGTCATGCATATAAGTTCTTTGGCTTCTCCATTTCCTTTACTATTTTTAACATCTCCCTGTGTATTTTGTATCTACCAATTATGCTTCTTAACCCCTGCACCTTTCTCCGCATTCTCCTGCTTCTCACTCCCTGCTGATAACCCTCAAAATGATCTCCATATCTATGAATCTGTTCCTGTTCTGGTTGTTTGCTTAGTTTGTTATTTTTTAGATTCAGTTGTTGATAGTTGTGAGGTTTTTTTGCCATTTTAATGGTCATAGGTTTGATCTTCTTTTTCTTAAATAAGTCCCTTTAACATTTCATAGCTTGGTGATGATGAACTCCTTTAGCTTTACCTTGTTTGGGAAGCACTTTATCTGCCCTTCCATTCTAAATGATAGCTTTGCTGGATAGAGTAACCTTGGTTGTAAGTTATTGCTTTTTATCATTTTGAGTACTTCTTGCCAGTCCCTTTTTGCCTGTAAAGTTTCTTTTGAGAAATCAGGTGATAGTTTTATGGGAAATACTTGTTATGGTAGTATTTTTATTATACATCCTTGAGCATATGAATCATATTTGTAAGAATTTACAAATGTATTAATGTCTTTATTTGGTAGGTCCATTTCCTCTGTCATGGTTGAGTGTGATTTTTCTACTTTATTTTATTATTCTTTCTATTACAGTTGTCTCAATTTTTCCCTTTTGTCCCCCTCCATCCAGCCTACCCTTCACTCTCACAGTCAATTTCCTCTCCATTGTCCATGTCCATGAGTCATTCATACATATTCTTTGGCTTATCCCATTCCTCCACCCTTCTCTTCTCTTACAGCTATCAGTCTGTTACATGCTTCCATGTCACTGGTTCTCTCTCGTTAGTTCATTTTGTTCATTAGATTCCAGTTATAACTGAGATTATATGGTAAGGTGGTGACCAGAACACCTGTGGCTTGCATTTTATTTTGATGGGATGGCCCTGTAATGGACCATTTGTTCCTGGAAATTCTCTCCTTCCATGGAGTCTCTCTTCTTGTTCTCTGTGATGTTTTCCCATCTTTTCTGTGTGCTGGTTGCCTCCACAGCCACTCAATGGTGCTGCTTCTCAGAGCTGCGTCCTTTTTCTTGTTCTCATCACACAATACATTCTTGCTGACTGATTCTCCTATCCTGTTTGTTCAAATGAGCTCAAGCTCTCAGAGCTGCCTGAGCCTCTCTGCAGGACAGTTCCTGCATAATGTCCTCTAACATGTCAAACTCAACCTGCTCTTTGTTCATCCTATCCTCTTGCTTCTGAATTTTGGCCCCCTTCCTGGCTTTCCTCTCCCTGTTAATTGTGACATTATCATTTGCGTCCAAGTCAGGGTCAAGTAGCGTCCTCCCTCTCCCTCATGCCTAGGCCTGTTAGATACTGAACCCACTTTTCTTTACTGAATGAACTTCCTGGTGCTCTTCTCCCTTGCCCCAGGTCTGATGGAGCCTCAGTCTCCCTGTTTTTGCTCCCTCTACTTCTTGTCTAGCCTTCAGGTTTAACCAGAGTGAGGTGTCTAAACCACAACAAGACAGCCTTCCTCACTTAACAATGTCCACTGCTGCTGATTTATTTAAAAAATTGTTAAATGCTTTCTTTTTGGACCATGCCAATTTATTTTATTGAGGTATAATTGACATGTAATATTATATTTCAGATGTACAACATAATGATTTGATATATGTATATATTGCAAAATGACTTCGACTATAAGTATGGTTAACATCTATCACAACACATAGATATAAATTCTTTTTTTCTTGTGATGAGAACTTACTCCCATGGCAGCCCCTCCCCTACTTAAAAGCTTTGTCATAGCAACTTTTCTCACTTCTTGTAATTTCTGGTTTACCTTACTGCATTATTGATTAAGCCATACTATTTTTAGGATAGAGACTAAATTTTACATTTTTTATTATTCAGGGCCTACCATGGAGTCTATATTGAGGTGTTAAAAATCTGTTGAATTAATAAATTACTGGAATTCCTCAATTAACCAGAATATATTCTGACAGGAATTCCTTTATTCAAAAATATACAAATAAGCAACAACAATATCAACAACAAAACAAGTAGTAGAAGACAAATTCATAGTAGGGATTTATTTAAAATAATCTTGTGATGCATATTCTAAAGTTGCTAGAGATCCAGCCAGTAATTTATACCTAGCTTCTATTTTTATGGTTTTAAAAAAGGAATTATTATAACAATGTAAATTTATAACCTTTCAAGATCTTTTAAAAAATTGTTTATTGAATTTATTGGAGTGACATCAGTTAATAAAATTATACAGGCTGTAAGTATACAATTCTATAATACATCATCTATATATTGTTTTTTGTGTTTACCATCCAAAGTCGTCCCCTTCTGTCATCATTTATTCCTTCTTTGCTTCTTTTTCCCCACTTAAATATATTTTATTTATTTTGCTATTACAGTTGTCCCATTTTGCCCGCTTTGTCCCCATCCACTCAGTACCCCATTTCCTCTGGCAATGTCCCCCTTAGTTCATGTCCATGTGTCATACATATAAGTTCTTTGGCTTCTTCATTTCCTTTATCTTCTTAACATCCCCCTGTCTATTCTGTAACCACCAATGTGTACTTTTTAAATATATTCCTTTCACATCCAGACAATTCACCATTTAATTACTGCCTTCTGTCAGCTTATCAAATTATATTAATACAAAGTTTTCTTTTCATTATTTCAAAATACCTATATTAATTCATTTGTTTAAAGAATTACTCTTTTAAGTAATATGAATTACAATATTGCCAAACACATGCAAAAATACATTTACACACATATTTTTACACATCTTTAAAGTACATACTGGATTTTGAAGAGTTAATACAAAAAATTAAAAATATGCCAATAGCTTATATAATTATTACATGTTAAATGATAGTGTTTTAGATATATTTTAGCAAATTAAGCAGTTTTTTAAAAAAAATATTTTATTTATTATTTCCAGAGAGAGGGGGAAGGGAGAGAGGCAGAGAGGGAGAGAGACATTAATCTATGGTTACCTTTCACCTGCCTCCAGCTACAGACTTGGCTGGAGACCTGGCTTGCAACCTTGTTATGTTGCCCTGGCTAGGAATTGAACCAGCGACCTTTGGGTTTGCAGGCCGGCATCTTATCCACTGAGCCACCAGCCAGGGCTAAATTAAGCAGTTTTTAAAAATACTTATTTTACTCTGGAATGCTATTTTTGTGTTGTGAACTATGTCACAGAAATGGTGTATTGCAGAACTCAATTTTATGAAAGTTGTCCTAGAGACAGTGCCAAACCCATAGTAAAAAATGAATTTGGTTTTTGAGTCTGATCCTTCCCCATCCAATTATACAACTCATTTTAAGCTACTAGAACTACAACTTATTCTTTTTGGAGTTTTCCATCTTAAATAGTAGATTGATTTATTTTCTTGACTGTGCCCAGATCTTACTTCTTTCAATACCCTGTTTTTCCTTGTAAACATGTTTTACAAGTTGAAGCCTTCAGAAATAATGGCACTTGTGAAGCTCAGCTGGTTTCCAGGGTAGAAATTATTATGTCTACTAAGGTGAAGTAAAAAATAAAAATTCCTAGGATTTAGATAATTTTGTAGAATAGTATTCTAGCTACTTTTTGAACTTGTGGTGGACTTCCCATGTGGTCCTAAACTAACCCCTGAACTATTTAAGAGTCTGTTGAGGTAGAGATTCTTTATCTTCTTAAAGCAGACCCTTTAGCATCTCTTGCAATGCTGGCTTGGTGGAGATGTATTCTTTTAGCCTTCTTTCGTCTGGGGAACTCCTTATTTCACCTTCCATTTTGAATGACTGCCTTGCTGGGTAGAGTATCTTTGGTTGTAGGACTTTGTTTTTCATTGCTTGAAATATTTTTTGCCAGTCCCTTCTTGCTTGTTGTCTTTCTGTTGAGAAATCAGCTGATAACCTTATTGGAGCCCCTTTGTATGTTATTAGCTGTTTGTCTCTTGCTGCTTTTAGGATTCTCTGCTTGTCTTTGAAACTTGCCATTTTAATTATGATATATCTTGAAGTGGGCCTGTTTGGGTTCATCTTCCTTGGGACCCTCTGTGCTTCCTAAGCTTGCATGACTTTTCCTTTCCTCAAATTAGGAAAGTTTTCTGTCATTACTTTTTCAAAGAGGTTTTCTATTCCTTGCTCCTCCTCTTCTCCTTCTGGTATCCCTGCAGCTCTCTTAAAATCTCATGTTGTCCTGCAGCTCTCTTAAAATCTCTTCATTCTTTTTCATTCTTTTTTCATTTTGCTGCGCTGACTGTGAATTTTTTTTTCTACATTGACCACCAGCTCACTTATCCGATCCTCTGCTTTTGATTCCTTCTACTGTGTTCTTCAATTCAGAAATTGTATTCACCACTTCCTCCTGGCTCTTATTGATGGTTTCTATGTCCTTTTTAATGCTGGTATAGTTCTCAGTAAGTTTTTTGTAGCTTCTCTGGAGTTCTTTGTAGTTCCCCTGGAGTTGTTTGTAGTTTTCTTTGAACTAGCTGAGCTCATTGAGTTTCTCTATCATCATTATTTTGAATTCCATGTCTGATAGTGTGCTTGCCTCTATTTCATTTTGCACTCTCCCTGGAGATTCCTCCTTTCCTTTTGCTGAGGGTTTATTTCTTTGTCTCCCCATTTTAGGTGGCTCTGTTTTGTTTTAGCTTCTGGTATGCTTTGACTTACTGTCTTAGTGGTGTGACCTTCTGTGGTGTAGAGGTGCCCTTGTTTTACTTCCTGGCTCTGTGCTTGTTGATGTTAGCTTTTGTCTCAATCTGGGCCTACTCATCCAGTTGGAGACTACCAGAGATCCACTGTCTTTGTCTGTCTCCTTTAGTTGTTAATCCAATCAGTCTGTGATCTGAGGTCAGGTTTAGGCACTGCTGGGTGAGGTGGATTAATTCCTATGGGTGGAGCTGTGGCTTCCCCTCAGGCTACTGCCCTTTGGAGAAGAGTGGGGATGGGTCTGCACTGGACCAACAGACTGTTCCCTCAACTCTCACCCTAAAGCCACTGACCCAAACTTTCCCCAAGCGTCTCTAGTCCGCTCTGCCCTTTCTCTGCTGGAGCCCAGAGTAGGTGGGTGCCACCGTATTTTCATGCATGGTCCCTTTAAGAACTTGGTCTCTCTGTCAAGCCAGCTAAACCTGGCCACTTTTTGCTTTTCACAGCTGGGTGCTATTTTACTCTCAGCTGTGTTGCTGCAGGCTGGGAATCCCATTTGGGGGTTTAGCTCCCATCCTTCTCAGGCGAAGAAATCCCTGCTGCTGAGATGTTTCTCTGTCCCTTCATTTGCTGCCTGTGGGAGCCCTGCCAGCCTCTCGCATCTCTGCATTTCCTACCAATCAGGTTGTGATGAACTGACCTCTTCTGTTCGTGGTAATAAGGCTTCTCTCCAGTTGGTGTTTTGTTGGTTATTCCGGATGACTTCTCCCCAGTTAAATTGTAATTTCAGTTTGGTGTTGGGAGGAGATTGGTGTACACCTCCACCATCTTGGTTCTCCTCCTTTACTTCCTTCTACTGCCCCTAGCCTCCTCCTTTCTCTATCATATTCATCACATGAGTTGTTTTTTTTTTTTTTTCCCTTAAAATCTTCACCTTTTGCATCCAGCCCTTTCCCCTCTGATAGCTGTCAATCTGTTCTCTGTATCTTGAGTCTGTTTCTATTTTATTTATTTTGTTTGTTAGATTACACACATAAGTGAAATCATATGGTATTTATCTTTCACTGACTGGCTTCTTTCACTTAAGCTTAATACTCTCCAGGTCCATCCATGCTGCTGCAAAAGGTAAGATTTCCTTCTTTTAAAACCATCAAGCAGTTGAATCAACAATGAAGAAATTAGTTAATTCATTACTAATTTTTACTTAGCATGTGCTAAGCCTGTGCTATAGAGTAGAGCAGATAAATAAACCAATATGTTTTACTTAAATTTTCAACAATGGCAGTAATATTGTTCTGATGACTACTGGACTTGAAAGCCCTGTTAACTAGACATGGAATTTTGCAAGGGTTTCCTGGGATAATACGATGTTATATATTCTGCACACCTCCCCCCGCGCCCATAGTAAAGTTTCAGCTCTATTAATCATGATTGCTTGGACAGTTCAACCAACTAATGGAAATAATAACCACCATATTCTCAGGCAATCTATTGATTTTTGGTTCCCTTTGTTATTCATAACAGAGATCAGACAGTTTTCACCCTTCTGAACAGATTTTGTTCATCAGTATATTTGTGGGTCACATTTGTGTATGGAAGAAACACTTGCCAGGTTTAAGAAGCATGTGAGATGGCTTGTTTTCTTTTTAGGAGAAACCTTGCCTTTGATCTGGGCATGAGACAGCCCTGTGTTCTTAGTACAGAGTGGAATGAACTCACTGACACTGTAGAGGGGGTAGGTTGTTACATTGGCTTAATAATTTAAATTCATAATTTAGAATAGTACAAAGCCATTTACTTTGGAAACCTGTCCATGTTTAGTTAGATCAGTGACAAGATGTGAATCTCAGTTTGTCAATATTATAAATGTGCTTTGGGACACAATTTGCTGACTGAGCAAGAAACAAAGATATTTTATTTATGTTCACATGTCTCTAAAAGCTTCACAAAAGTTGGTATGAAATAGGACATGGTAAAATATGTTAAAGAAGTTTTTCAAAATAGGCTTTGGTATTTAGTCTTGGACTTGAATTAAAGTCTGATGACAATTTTACTGTGACCAGGTTTTCCTTTTAGGCTCTATCTATGTTATGTGAACTGTGGAGATCCTATCAATAGTCCAAAGGCAAGTCAAATCACTTATAGGAATAGATGGGGTAAAAATTATGTATATGTGTTTACATATGAGGTTTGTCCAGGAGGTATCCAGCCCTGTAATATGAGAAATAGAGATATTTACTGAAGAAGATAAAAGATACAAGAAACGTTATGCATAGAGTAAGGACATTTCAGTCCCCTTCAAAGTAGGCATCTTGGGACCTCATACAGTTCTTCCAATAGCCATCAGCTGTCCCATCATACTTTCCTGAATCTCATCAGTGGTCTGAACTCTCTTCCCTTTCAAAGGGGATTTTAGTTTTGGGAAAAGCTAGAGGTAGCAGTGCACCAAATCTGGGCTATAAGTGGGCTGAGTCACTAGGGTGATTTGATGTTTCACCAAAAATTCTGTACAAGACATGAAACAGGAGCAGGTGCATTGTCATGGTGAAGCTGCCAATCACCAGTTGCCTATAGCTTTGGCCTTCTGAATCATCTGAATAGTTTCTGCACAGAAATGTTCAAGCTTAATGCAAAATTTGATGCAGATATGTTGTTCTACTTGCTCAGTCTTTTTGAATACAATGGCCTCACAGTACACATGCTCACTCAATGACATCTACCGCCCCCACTGACTAGTATAGTGAAGTTGTCATTATTTATGCATGTACATTCCAGTCTACTCTCCTTGACTGCCAGGTTGCATCCATGTCACGCAAACTCTTCTCATGAAATTAACAATGGTTGTCTTTTTTCATGCATACCTTGTATAGATATACAAGGTGTGTGAGACAAATTGGCAATAACTTTGCATCTCCTTATTTCATGTGCTTATATTAATTTTGAAAAACTATGTTTCTAGTGTTATGATTTAACATTATTGTTTCAGATGTAAAGTATTAAATTCTGATAGCAACTATCATGTCAAAGGAATACAATGTTAGAGCAACCATAATTTCTGGACTGCGTGCAGGGCAAACTGCTGAGGAAATAAAGGTCTTCAATAAAATCCCTTTATGTACAGTTTATAATGTGAAGAAGGTGTACGATGCTGATCCTGATGTTTCCACACCAACAAGAAAAACATATAAGGTATGCAAGGATTGCACAAGTCCAGATGTTGTACACAGAATCCAGGAGCTCATCAATGATGATCCAGGAAAGTCAATGCGCTCCATAGCAAGAGAACTGCAGATGTCAGATACAAAGGTTCACAAGATTACTGCTGAAGATATCAGATACAGATTGTGTGTTCTTAGAAGGGTCAAGTTTATGACACAGCAGACAAAGGACAGACACTTTGAAAAGGCAAGGAAACTGCTAACAAACTGGAAAAATCCCAAAGGAAAAAAAACCCTGATTTTCTTCAATGCAAAGAATTCTCAGCAGGACCAAATAGTCAATAGGAGAAATAATAGGTGGCTCTTTGAGAATCTTAATGAAGTCTCAATTGTCATGAAAATGAAATTTCCTGCTACAGTGTTGGTGTTAGGTGTTGTCAGCAATGAAGGAGATATCATGATCCCACATTTTTTCCCACAAGGCTTGAAGGTGACTGCTGATGTTTACCTTGACATTTTGAGAGAAGCAGTTGTACTATAGATGAAGCAAGTTGCAAATGGACATCATTTTATCTTCCAACAAGATGGTGCACCAGCACATAATGCCAGGAAGGTTCAAGTATGTCTCAGTGTCAATGTTCTTGAATTCTGGTCAAAGGAAATCTGGCTGCCTAATTCACCAGATGCAAATCCTTTAGACTATTATGTATGGAGCATTGATGAGAGAGAAGTTTGTAAACAATCTCATTCCAATAAAGAGGCTATTAAAGCTAAGATTGAAAACATGATGATGTCCATGGATAAAGAAAAGTTAATTAATGCATGCTCAAGATTCTGAAGTTGAATAAAATCTATTATTGCAGCAAATGGAAACTTTTTTTTAAAAAGGTTTTATTTATTATTTTTAGAGGGGAAGGGAGAGAGGGAGAAAGGTAGAGAGACATCAATGTATGGTTGCCTTTCACCTGCCTCCAGCTACAGACCTGGCTGGAGACTTGGCTTGCAACCTTGTTATGTGCCCTGGCTGCGAATTGAACCAGTGACCTTTAGTTTCTCAGGCTAGCGCCTTATCTACTGTGCCACCAGACAGGCAAATGAAGACTTTTTTGAACTATTTAAAAAATAATGACTATGTTTATGTATTTACATATAAGAATAAATTTCAAAATATAACACTTGTGGTATATTGTTTGTTTTACTAAAATTTTGCCACTTTTTCACAGTCACTCTGTATATACATATATTCACCAAAGAAGAAATATGTGAGCAAGTTAGAAGGACAGAGTAAAGTAGAGGTTATTTTGTGCTTAGCAGGCTGGAGTAGGTTAGGACTGTTTCATATCAAGACCAAAGTCTCTGACCTATCTGCTGACCTTGTTGGTTGGGGCAGCAGTCAGACTGACCTGCAGTGGCTTGGCTTCCCAGGAATCTTCTCCTTGGTTTTCAGGTTAGCATGCTGTTCACCCACATCATCACAGTTGGGGGAGGCAGTGAGAGATATAGATGTCATTCCCATCTGTTGCTAGTCTTCCCCACTTCACATTCCTCTTCCTGTCCTGGAGGCTGACCTAGCTGACTTCCAGCTGAGCATTAGGCTCAGAGGTAGCAAAGAGGCATCATTTAGCTCCCATGATGGCAGGAGGGCCATTCCTATAATAAACATTCATTTCACATCACTCAGTGTAGTCTGCTTCTCCAGTTCACCCTGACTGAAATTCTGAGAAGAACCAAGAGGAAGAAGGCAGCCCACCTTCTCTGTCCGCAAGACAACTGAACAGGAGGCAAGCATGTAGCTCTGGGATGGAGGTGAAATAAGAAATGACTGTGATGTTCATTAGGCCTCCAACTGCTGGAATTAGAAATGTTGGGGGTGTTTGCTACAGAGAATTTGGAAACAGGCCCTCCTCCTTCTGCAATGCAGTATTGCTGCAAGGCAGAAAAATGAAATAATTTCTCAGCAGCTCCTGATGAGAGAAGGCTATGATCAAAGAACAGTGATGAAGAGGACGGGAGACCCAACTTTAAGCCCAAGCTCCATTCCCTTTGTAAGCAGTTTGACCTTGACAGCTTGTTTAGTCTCTATACCTGCTGTGAGGGATCAAAATTTTTGGGAAATAGTGAATCCTATGTTGCTAGCTTTTGGATAATAAAGCAACGTGATTTTCATTTAAATGCCATATAATTCACAAAGTGTTATGAGAACGTTGTTTTTATTTGATGTGTCCTTTAAAATATTGTTTTTGTACTAAAACATTGGATTTGCACTTATCAATCTTTAACTACACTTTGGAAGGAAATAGGTTGATATCTTGAAAGTCAAACTATTCTTAAAAAATTTCATGAGCCCTGACTGGTAGCACAGTGGTTAAGGCACTGGCCTGCGAACCCAAAGGTCGCAGGTTCGATTCCCCAGCCAGGGCACATAACCAGGTTGCAAACCAGGTCTCCAGTCAGGTCTGTGGCTGGAGGCAGGTGAAACGCAACCATACATTGATGTTTCTCTCCTTCTCCGCCTCTCTCCCTTCCCCTCTTTCTAGAAATAATGAAATAAAATCTTAAAAAAAAAACTTTATAAAAAAATTTCATGAAAACGATGATTTTGTAACCTGGTGACAACCCAGGGCACTGTGACTGGTATTGTAGATATGCCCCTGTCTCCTTCCCAGCCAGGCCAGGCCCTGGCACTCACTAGACTGCATATAACAGGAAGGTTACTATGCAGTCTTCTCTACTTTAAAGTCAAAGAAACAGTTTTCTCACAGCCTGTCTCCACTCCCATGGCAGAAAGAATGGGGCTTGTTATTTTTAAACCTCTTAAAAGATTTAAAAACCAAACTCAATTGAGATCCTTCATGGAAATTGCTCATGACTCTCAAAGACTCATTCTCATTGCATTACCATTTCAAAATAGTTGAATTCATAAACATCTACTGTGTAATATTGAACTTGTCTCATTTTAGAGGTGTTCTGGGAAAAGTTTGACATTTTGCAGGGAGGGCTGTGGGTTGAAGTCTTCAGGTCAGCACCCTGGAGTGTGGAGTTACTTTGGTGACTATATTTGCAGACAAGATCTAGTAAAAATCACTCATAGTTGTAAAGCCCACTGCCTGAGTGGGAGCAATTTTTACCTGTGAAGGTAGGTACAATGATGTCCCAGCTGGTGCGATAATCATAGGATGAGCTGGTTTACAAAATGCTGAGAGAGGGGAGAGGGATAGAAGGGGAGAGAGCACAGGGTGAGAGTAATGGCCCCAAATGCACTGGAGAGACCAGGGCTCTGCCAGGATGCTCCGGAGCATAATGCCCTGGGAGGCATTATGAGTTGAGGGTGGCTCCTCGCTCAGACCTATTCCATCCTCTCAGAACCAGAGTCTGTGGGCTCACACTGGAGCCAGACATGGTTTGGCTGAACCTGCTATGGTTGGGGAGTTCTGACTGATTTGGGCTTGGGGTGATGGAGGGTCAGCCAGGTGGACCAATGCCCTCACAGTGGGTAGATGTTAGGTGTGGCCCCAGAGAAAGCATCATTTTCCCTCTATGTCTAGACCTACCCCACTGAGAAGTGCTTTAGGGGCATCTAAACTCAGAAACCCTGAGGACCTCCATACTTTGCTTATAATAAGGTCTTAGTAAATATTTACCAATCTGATTTATTTACTCTGATATGAGGATAGTTATATTTCACCCTGTGCAGCTTTAGTGGATTTTAGTTTATTTCTTATAACAGACAGGCAGATAGTCACCAGATTTCAGTCATTCAAGACACATTTCATTTTACAATAAAAAAAAAAAAAATAAGCCCTCAAGTTCAGTTTAAGGAGCTTCTCCCCCAAAAATGCCTAGTATAATGAAATAAAATGGCTCAATCTGTTGCACTTGTCTCTGAACATGGGTCAGAGGGAAAGAAAAGGGAGCTGGAATGCTTCTCTTTCTCCTACCCTGACTTCCACAAATGACCATCATTCCTGTCATCCTCTGGGCTGGGGCTGGGATGGGATGAATGAGTAGGATTGGAAGGGGGGGAAAAGGGAAGAGAGAAAGGAAAGGCATAACAATGTAGAAAAGGGGAAGAAGAAATAGATGGAGACACAGGGGTGGTAGAGAGGGAATAGATATGGCTGAATGTGGCAAAGGCTATGGAGAACATTCCTGAGTATTTTCTGTTCTGAAATTTTCTGAAAGCAAAGATTAGCACACCATGAAAATTTTCTTTTTCTCTAGAAACAGTAAAAATCAATAAACAGGCAGGCAATAGACACCCCTTAGCCATGCTCCCTATATTCTTTCCCAAATACAGAATGGATGGAGTTGATGCAACTAATGAAGGCAGGCCTGGGGGTTGAGGAGGCTGTGAGCCCCTCTCTGAGGTATTTAAGGCTCCCCTAGAACCCACAGGATGGTGGGGAAGGGAGGAAAGTTATGACCCAGATTCTTTGCATCAGGGCTGGGCATTCTGCCAGGCAGAAGCTTTCTTCTCAGGCTTCCTTGTAAAAAGAGAATTGGGTTCTGGAACTAGCTTTTATGAGTGTCAGGTGACCAGACCATAGACTGGCCCTTGAGGAACAGAGCAAGCAGATGATGAGATTCATTCACAGCCATTGGGCTTACTATGTGCCTGGCAGGGTTACAAGCACTTCTCATGTTTTGTCTCACTGGATTCTCCCTGTAACCTCACGGAAAAGGTAGTCACTGTTCCCCTTTTGCCTTCATTGACGGCTGTTGCAGGTTGAGTCTAAACAGCTGAGCCTGGCATTTACCTGATTTGGACCCTCCTGGTCACTGAATGGACATTACAACTACACAGATGCAGTTGGAAGGAAAGGTTTTACAACTGCCTGAGGCACATAGTATTTGCCACATATGAAATGAAACAACAAGACAGTGACACAGGCTGCTGCAGGGCCACATGTACCATCCAGCAGTACATTAAGTGGAAACCCTGAGAAAAATCCCACCATGGTTCTAATGCAGTCAATGATGGCATGATACTTGCAGAGCTGGTGGCTCACTTTAGATTGGCTTTCCATTAGATTCCTGAGAGGAGAAATCACATTAGAAGCTGAGTCAGCATGTCTGCTCTGCTCTGGCCAAGCAGAAATTCCCAGCTCTTCAACCTCCTTATTCCCTTTTCTTGGGCTCATGGAAAAGGTAGGTGCTTTCTTTCGTTCTACTATATGATGTGATCTGTTGTGACAGCCAGCAGTATCCACTGTAAAAGAAACAGCTAGAAATGCTCATATAGTTTGCTTGACATAGTCAGTGTCTACCCACCATTTGTCACCACCGAGGCACTGCACGTTGACCTAAGTAGCCACACCAAGAGTCTTCAAAGGCTGGATTTTGAAGGTAATTTCCAAGTGGTTACATGGGTTTCCTGCTCTGGGTTGCTGGACATGTGTCAACTCTGGAGGCTACGGAGGCCTCTGATCAAGTCAGGATGCTCTGTTGCTTACTCATGCTGCTTTTGTTCAGGGAACCTAAGGCCTTACTACTTTACAAAGTTACAGCATATCCCTCTGGGTAACAAGAAACCAACAAACCCATCTTGATAGGAGTGGCCCAGAGTCACCAGCATTATTTTTCCCTCTACCTAAACTACTGGGTGATTATCACTTGGGACTTTGGACCATAGCTGGGCTTCCATGTGTTCCCTGCTTGGAGGATATAACCTCCTATTTCTGGGGGAATAAGGAGATGCACAGAGAATTTGGGAACAGTAAGAAAGGAGGAAGCTCTCTGTTCTCTGCCTGGGATCTTACTGGGAAGCTTCTGGAGAGGGGCCTTGGGGCTAAGGAGATGTGGGGAAGGTCCCAGTCAAATGAAAAGGAGCAAATTCACCTTTGAGGGGCCAATCTCACCTTTAGTCCCTCTCCTCCACACCTCTTTTCTTTTCTTTTGCTTCTTTTAAGATTCTCTCTTTATCTTCAACCTTTGGCATTTTAATTAGGGTATGTCTTGGTATGGTCGGTCCTCCTTGGGTCTAGCTTGTTTGGGATTCTGTTCTTCTTGGACTTATATGTCTATTTCCTTCACCAAATTTGGGAAGTTGTCCATCATTATTTTTTCACATAAATTTTCAATTTCTTGCTCTTCCTCTTCTCTTTCTGGAACTTTATGATTCAGGTGTTGGCATACTTAAAGTTGTCCCAGAGGTTTCCTCCTTTTTTTAATCCTTATTTCTTCATTCTGTAATGGTGAACTGTTTATTTCTTCCTTATGTTCCAAATCATTAATCTGAACTCTGGTTTCCTTTCCTTCACCATTGGTTTTGTATGGATTTGCCTTCATTTCACTTAGCATAGCCTTCAATTCTTCCTTTATGCATTTGCAAATTTGTCAAGTCTGTTAGCATCTTTATCACCAGCATTTTGAACTATGTCTGTTAGATTGGCTATCTCCTCATTGCTTAGTTTTCCCACCAGAACCTTGACCTGTTTCTTCTTTTGGGCCACAGTTCTTTATCTCCTCAACTTGACATGCTCCTATGTTTGGTTCTATGTCTCAGGTAGAGCTGTTGCACTTGTTATATTGTAAGGGGCAGGGCCTTGCGTATTTGTCAGTACAGGTGACCTATGTCACATGTTCTGGTGCTATATGTGAGGAGAGGGGTCTGGAAGGGAACAGTGATGCTTGCTCAGCACTTGCCCCTTTTCCAAGCACCTCTCCTGCTTTCTGTAGGGGACGGTGCCTCTCTAGCTGTTTTCCCGGCTGTAGTTCCAGAGTGAGTGGGTCTGTGGACATCCTAGCACTGTGGGGGCCTCTAAACAAACGGACTCTGCTGAGAGACTGGCAGTTTCTTCCTCTACCCCTACCCCCACTAGTTTTCACAGTCAGAAGCAATATGGCTTTTTTCCTCCTTGGTGCTGGAACTGTGAGCCGAGTGGACTGGTCTAATGCCAGAAGCACTTCCCAGGTGTTTCTAATTTTTAAAAAAATGTGTGACTCTGCTTTCTGCAGGCTGTCCACAGCCATTGTCCTGCTGCTGCTGCTGCCATGCCACCAAGCTGCATCCTCTCTGTTCTGGCTCTGCCCTGCCTAACTGTATGGATGAGTATTTCTTCATAGCTTTGTTTGTTGGACTTTAGTGCAGCTTAATTTTTTGGAATTTCTGGTTGTCTGTAGTTTTGAGGTAATTGTATCCCTTCTTAGTTGTGGAGGGAGAATGCATTATATCTATCTATGCCTCCATCTTCTTATCCTAAGTATTTGCATAGAAACTATACATATATTAGCTTAGTGGAAGGGCGGGCTAACTTAGTATACATATAGGATTGTAGAATGCTTTTTAGATGTTATAATCCTTTTTTTTTTTGCAGAGAGACAAGTTGAGGGATTTGGATCAAGTTGTGTGCTCTTGGTTATTCAAGGTCAAGGAGTGACAAGGCATTTGCTTCCTCAAACTCTGTCCTCACATGTGTCCAAATAGGCTCTTCTCTCCATGGCTAAGGAGATATCCTACTATTTGCATTATGAGATATGAGGTATCCTCTAGAGAATTAAAATGTTTCTGCCTACTGTCCCATGGATTTGATACTCAGTCCCTTAGAGGGGACTATAGGTTATCACTAAGTGTTTGTACCCTAAGACCAGCAATGTCAACATCACCTGAGAGTTTGTTAGAAATGTAAATGCTTAGGCACCACCTCAGACCTACTGAATCTCTGCATGGGTTGGGGGTAGGCTCAGGAATTTGTATTTGACATGTTCTGGAAGCGATTCTTATGCATGCTCCTATCTGAGAAATCCTTCTCGAGGTCACTGACTCAGTTCCTTATGGGTAATGTGGTAGTTTGCAATGTTATTCCAAATTTTTCACCTTCTGTGTATCCATTCTCTTTGCCATGTGACTCTGCAGTTCTTCCTAGTATAGTAGAAGTGTTTTCTCTTGTCCTGATGATATTGGTTTGGCTAGTGACAATCTCTGGCAATAAAGTATAGGAGGAAGTGACAGTGAGCCTTGGCCTTAAGAAGCATTACATGTTTCTTCTTACCCCTTTGGGAGCTTCCAAATCCTCCATGGGGGAAAAAATGCCTCTAGGTAACTGCTGCCTCTTGAGCATGGGTCCCGAAATGACCACATTGAAAAAGGGCTTCCTTAGCTGACCTGCATATCTTTGAGAATAATTATGTATCATTTGCTACTGAATTTGGGGATGGTTTGTTATGAAGCAATGGCTGACTGATATAGTTGGTTGAGGCAGATTTTGTATATCTATTCAGATAAGGTTCAGTATCCCAGAAGTCAGGCTACTGGCACCAGGAAGTCAGGGTAGCAGTCTGGGGTCAAAGGTCGCAGGATTCGGCTCTCTGTGTGCCGAGGCCTGTAGACTCTCTGCCTCATGAGTTCTCTGCAGCTGACCCTGAAACTTCCTGCTTCATTCTCCTGGTATCACTTGTTTAGACTCCTAAGAGAATTGGAATCATGCCATAAGTCAAAGGAGCAACTTTTTCATCGTCTCTCACCTGAATTACAGCCATAATGTCTTAATAGGTACACTTGCTTCTGCACATTCTCCTACTGTCTCTGCTCAACAGAGCAGCCAGATTTATCCTTTTAAAAATAAGTCAGACCATGCTACTCTTCTGCTCCAAACCTTTACATGACTTTCCATTCTATTCGGAGTAAAGCCAGAGTCCCCATCATGGCTTATAAGAGCCTATGTGTTCTGGGATCTGCCCTCTGATCTTAGTCCTGTTATCATCTCCTTTCTCCATTCACTAGGGCCCTCTGAATGCCTGCACTTTCTCGACCAAAAAGGCTTGCTTCACCTTGAGATTTTTGCAACCTTTGTTTCTCTCACTGGACCACATTTTCACCTATTCCAGTAAATATCCACATAATCATCTCCCTAATTTCTTCAGTTATCCACTAAATGTTACCTTACCAGAAGAACCTTTCCTATGAGATACAGAAAATAGAACCCCTCTATGCCATTTCACATTCCTAATCCCCCTTACCCTACTTCAATTTTATGCTGAATATTTATTTATTTATTTTCTTATTTATCAACTGCCTTCCATCTTCTGGAATATAATATTCAGGAGAACAGGGAGTTTTTTACTGCTACATCCCCAGTGACTGTAACTAGCATTTGTAAATGTTCAATACGTATTTGTTGAATGAATGAATGAGTGATTCATTAGTTAGACTATGGTCTGGGAACCCCACCATTCAGAACATGGCTCTCCAAGTTGTCCCCATAGCCTGGTCTATGGCAAGCACCTTTCTCTTGCAAGGGGCTGCAAGTGTGCCAGAGCCGTGTTTAATTAAACATTTTACCACCGAAAAATTTTAACTCAAAATTCTTCTGACCTGGTATCCTCTTCCTGTTAACCAAACCACATTGGAAGCCAAATCATAAGCAGAAGGTTGTTTTTGGTGAGCCATGAATAAGAATGAGAGACAGAGATGAACTGGTAACTTATAACCTTATTAGTTTTTCACTTATGGAAGACTTTGCCAGTGGGAGCCAGAAAAAGCCCCAGGGCAAAGGCTCCTTCTTTCAGAACAAGGGTTGGAGGGGCAGGGGCTGCCTTAGTATTAGAAGCTCTCATTCTCTGTGCTTCTAGCACCATTGAAGCTACAGGACAGAGTGGGCTCTGCTATACAAACTAACTTGACATCTCAGTGGCTTAACACAAAAAGTTTATTTCTTGCTCATACCACTGTCCGAGGTGATTGGAGGTCTCTCTTAGTGAACTTTCCCTACATGGGGGACTCAGAGTCCCACAACAATTTCAACGTCAACTCTGCCACCTGAGACTTCTTTACTTCCAGCTGCACAGTGGGAACAGCCTAGAGAACAGAACTGTTCCTACCTGCCTTGGTCCTGACAGGGAAGGATTCTCTATTATAGCCTTCAGAGGGAACACTGACATGCTCATGAAGAGAAGTCAGATGTATGGTTCCAGTCCAACTTTTGTTTTAAAGATTTTTATTATTTTTAGAGAGAGGAGGACAGAGGGGAAGGAGGAAAGGGAGAGAAATGTCAATATGTGGTTGCCTTTCACCTGCCTCCATTTGCAGACCTGGCTAGAGACCTAGCTTTCAACCTGGTTATGTGCCCTGAATGAGAATTGAACAAGTGACCCTTGGGTTCACAGGCCGGTGACAAGCCACTGAGCCATACCAGCCAGGGGAGCCAGTCCAACTTTACAAAGACTGAGAAAGTGTCTTCCTATGTTCCTGGCAAAGAAGAAGGTATGGGGAACATGCAGTATTGTTTCTATTATTCCTGTGTGTAAGGCAACATGTCTGCGGTGGGTCCATTAAATGTTTCTGTCATAGTTTAACTCTTGGGGAGCAGCCTCAGTTTCAATAAGTTGTATGGTGACCAGGCATGTGCTCTAGAGGTTAGAGAGGGAAGGAGTGTAACAAGGACAGTTCCTTGCCATGGTGAACCCAGTTGATAGGGCAGTGGGTGAAACATTTGTGGATTAGTACAAACTCCCTATTTGTGTAAATTTTTTTGATTTGTATGCAAATCATGGAGACGGTTTTTACTAGACATGTCATCAGTTTGAGTTAAATGAATAGAATGGAGGCCAGGTGTTGCTAATCTTTGTCAGTAGGCTGGATTGCTTCAGTACTTAACATTATTAAATATTTAAAAATTTTTTATTTATTATATTACAATTGTTGTATTACAATTTTCCCCCATTGCTGTCCCCTGTCCCATCCTTCTTACCCTCTCTCCCACAGTCAATCTCTACCTCATTGTCCATGTATATAGGTCCTTCACACTAGCTGCTCAACTAAATCTTGAATGGTGTTGGGAGGTCACTACATCTAAGTCCTTTCTATTAAATATGGGGCAATTGAGGCTCAGGGGAGGGGAACAACATTCCAAACACACACCCGGCTAGCAGAATGACCAGGTCACCTGATTCATTCGTCCCGTCCAGACTCCCTCTGGTACTTCTGTGCTACTGGTGCAGGGAGGATCCCTGCCAGTGTTGCCCATGAGGCCTCAGGGTGAGTGTGAGCTGGGATCTGTGCTTGTTCCTGCTTTATAGCCAATGCCTGAAAGCAAACCTAAGAGTGAGGGTTAGAGATCTTATGAACTATCCCCTCTGTCCTCTCACCCTGCCAGCCTCTGTTTCCTGTGATACCAGAGGAAGTATCAGGCAAACTGTCAATAGCCTTGGGGAAAAAACACTTGGGTAAGGTTTCTTTTCTTTTTCTTTTCTGGAAGCATTTGATTAGCTTCCTTTGCTTCACAAAAAGTTTTCCAGGAATAGGCAGATGTTCTCCTCACTGCTAAGATATTAATACTCCAAGCAAAGTACTTGAAGGAAAACAACCATTATCAAGTGGATAGGGAGCAGGGTGGAGAGAGAGAATTTCACTGCCAGGAAGCAAAGTACAGAGAGAAACCAAGGCCACTAGGCTGTGCAATTCAAATGATCTGTTTTATAAGCATAGTATGCTCACAGGAATTTTCTATGGCTCACTAGTTGATATAAAGCATAGCTTATTACTATTACATTACATATTAATATAATAAGTGTATCATTAATTATACTAATAATCATACAATTAACTATATTAATCAGTATATATTATATAATTATTATATTGTATTAATGTAATATATAGTTATTATATTATATATAATATATTATAATTATTTCCTGATAGTGAATATTTCAGAATTAGCTGATAATTCTAAGAAAAGTGGTGGAAATAATTAACCTTGTCTCCTGCGCCTAATTTACCCTGGTGACTTGGAGAGATGCACTTCAGTAACAAGGTGGTTTGGGCTCTGACCTCTGCAGAGTAGGGCACTATTTTAGGGAGACAATTTGGGACAACTCTACAATGGGAAATCCCTAGTTCTATGAGCAATTGAATGTTCATCTAGGGAGTTTCCTTAACGCATGAAAAGCATAGCCTTCCTCCTTTGGAGAATGTAACTATTTTGGAGAAAGGGAGACTTCCTTTATAAAGGAAGACTACCAATGTCTCAATTTTTGGAAACTAATCTTTGATTTTACTCTAAATGAAAACTTTTAAACCAGTAGGTGAGTTTACTCCAAGTGAAACCTGTCAGATCCACAGCACTACTGCTGTATTTTTGTGTTCATTCATGTTTAAGTCCATAAAGCTGGGCTAGGGAGTGATGTATGAACCCTGGGAAAGACAAGAAAATAGGGCCATTGGGTAGGGCTTTGCCAAAGGAAACTTAGGTATATGTGAACATGTTGGGAGAGAGGAAGGGAGCTCTAAAGGCTAGGCTCTGGAGATTGAAAAGAATGTAGGTGGGGCATGTCCACCCTCCAAACTGACAAGAACTACTCTGCTGAGGGAGTATTAGGAGAAGAGGGGTGTGATTTCTGAGGTCACTATGTACCTAAGCCATATGGGGAGTTGCCCTGACAAAGGCTGAGAGATGTCAGACAGCCAAGTGCAGTGCAGAAATACACTGCCTGGAATATTTTAGAGACAATGTGGAATAGATACCCAAAGTAAAAATAGTGCCAGAACAGAAGAGATACAAGATGAACAGTACTTATTGTGTATAGGACCTAACGCTGATCATTTAGATGCAGGGTCCTGAGTTTTTAAGGAAAAAAGTTTGGGTAGTGACTGCAGATCTTGCAAAATGCCTGTAGGCTAGACAGGTGATTATCAGTAATGATTGGGAGATGGAGCTGAGGAGAGCAGAGACCTGGATTCCTGCTGGATCTAGGCTGAGTGAAGTGCCAGATATGGG
Source organism: Noctilio leporinus (assembly GCA_004026585.1). Lineage (NCBI taxonomy): Eukaryota > Metazoa > Chordata > Mammalia > Chiroptera > Noctilionidae > Noctilio > Noctilio leporinus. The sequence goes on from PVIW01006137.1 coordinate 46,430, forward strand.
TGGACTTCCACAGCCACTGAAAATCACCTGGGGAGCTTGAGAAAACACTGATGCTGTTATCATAGATAGCCAGTGAAAAGGCCGGAAAATCTCCCCCATTAACCAAGATGGTGGCAGGAGGAGGTTCTCATATAGAGTGTGCCAAAAAGCTAGAAAGATGAATGGATAGGGCCAAAGGGTGCCAAACACTAATAAGATAATTGGATGGCAAAAAGCCCTTCCTTCCTTATCTTTTTAAGAATGGGTAGGCTTGAAAAGGAAGAGGGAGATGGTCTTTGAGATGGGAGCCCACCATTCTCCCAGGTCCTGCAGCACCTGAATAAAACCTCTTTCCTTCTGCACCAATACCTGCCTCATGAGTTTGGCTTTTGTGGCAGGCAGTCAAATATCCATTTGTTTGGCTACAATGCCTGGACTCCATTCCAGCAAGACTGAAGCAGAATCTCAGCAGGGGACAGTGGGACTCCAGCTGCTCTGATCTAATGGTAGCTACCAAGTGATTACAAGATTGTCAGAGTTGAGAAATATTGTTAGAAGGATCAGGAGATTTATGCATGTCTCCTCAAAGTTCAAGTTCACCCAGAACTGGAAGATGTGACCTTATGTGGAATCAGGGTCTTTGCAGATGTAATTTGTTGAGCTCATACTATAGTAGTATGAACTATGTCCAAGGACTGGTGTCCTTATAGGAAGAGGAAAGGACACCTAAGATGCACATGGAGAGAAGTCCAGGGCAGACAGAGGCAGATGTGAGAGTGATGCTGCCACATGCTAAGGAACACCTGGGGTCACTGTAGAATGGGAGTGGCAAGGAAGGATTCTCTATTACAGCCTTCAGAGGGAGCACACACAGGCTGACACTGGGTTCTAGGATCTAGTGCCAGGATTATTAGAGAATAAATTTCTGTTGTTCTAAGCCTCTTAATAGTTTATTCTAGCAGTTCCCAGAAATAAATGCAGGAGGCATTTATAATATGTGGCTTATATATTCTTTTTTCCTAAAGTACAGATTTCCATTTAAAGAATCTCATCAAGGGCTCACATTCTTATGAAGGGAGCACAGTCTAGGAAGACTTTACTCTCTTGATAGCTGCAGAGGCTTAAATTTCACAAATCAGAGGCACTTTAGGACTTGTAAGGCTCATGATGCTTGGATGCCCTTGGTGGACAGGAGTAGACCTTTGCAGGAGAGTCCAGCAGTGTGAGGAGTGTGACTGCCATTTTGTCTCTTAGAGCAAATGCAGGCACAGCTGACCCTAAAGCATGACCACAAGCATGTATTGCAAATCTGCCTCTCACCCTTCTCTCAGTTGGACTTTGGGGAAGGGGAAAGAAGACTTTAATGGGTGAAATGTAGCTACTTCCTAGAGACCTGAAATTCTACTATGCCACATCAACCAGAGCAGAGGATTGTTAAAGTCATTTGATTGATAGGGTTTTGACTTAGATTCACTTCACAGTGGGGCAAGTGTGTCTCTGAATTCATCCTACATGGTTCCCAGTTCTGCAATACGCAACTGAAATAGACTGGAATATATCAGTGACTGGCAGAATCCCCCCACTGCTTCCCTCCTTCATGGAATGACCCAAGGCTATTATAATGGAAAAGAACAAGTGGAAAATTCTAGCATTATGGCATTCTTGCAGAGACAGATACTATCAAGGACTTGAAAGTCGGAATTAGTGAATACTGCCACATTCTCATATAAGTCACCTATTTGGCCCATGCAAAAGACATATAAACTTTAGGAATCAACAGTGGATTATTGTAAACATTTTCAGATGATGACTCCAAGTGTATTTGCAATTTTATATGTGTACAGACACACCTTGTTTATTATGCTTCACAATTTTGCATTTCTATCGACATCAATGCAAGACCCCTGAATTAACAAAAAGATTACTACTCTCTGAACGTTCAGATAATGGTTAGTAGTAAGTACCTTTAAATTAAGTAATATACATTTTTTTTAGAGGTTAGTAGACTACAGTATAGTGTGAACAACTTTTATATGTACTGGAAAACTGAAATATTCCTGTGACTTGCTTTACTGAGGTAATTGCTTTATTGTGGTGGTTCTGGAACAGAACCTGCAATATTGCCAAGGTATGTCTATATTCTGTACATGTCTTCTAGTATCTAGTATGCAGCTATGACACTTGGAGATACTTTTTATCCTCTGTACCTGTTTGTTAGTAAAGATCCCCAGAAGCAATTTGCCTTCAGCTGATCATGAAACTGAAGGCAGGGCTAACAATATGAATTCACTGAACTAACTCAGGGTTCTAACAACTCTGGTTCATCATAATCTAATTCACAGGTTCTTGTTTGTTTTTCCATTCCACCGCACAGGACAGCACAGTCTACTACATTGATAATAACTGATGATATCATGCTGAGAGAACCAGAAGTGGGTTGGAGAGAAGCTAACTTAAACACTTTGATAGGACATATATTTAATAGAGGGAGAAAATACATCCACAAAGTTTAGGAGACTTTATCTTATTGAAAGTTTCTGGGCAGTCCAGTGCTCCAGAACATGCTGAAAGCTAAGTTTTGCATTTAATATTTCCTCCACTATGAGCAAAAACAAAATCTAATGAACATTTTTGGATCTTAAAGGCCACATATACTTCATTTGGTCACGTCACTCTGACCTATTTGTTGAGTGACCCAAAAGACTGCCAGTTTTGCTCTCATAGCAAAAGCAGGCTTGGCAAGAGGTGGCTGTGCTAGCGGTGCTCCCACTTTGGCCTTGTATTTGCGTATATCTTTTCATGACACTGGATGTGTTTTTGATACAAACAAGCTATCCTAAGACTTTGACAGCCCATACAAATAAATCAGAGAGATCTTTAGGATACTGGGAGCATAGCCATGCCATTCTGTAGATAATGATTCCTCAGAGAAATAACTTCTGGTAGTTATAGGGCCATAGAGGCTGAATTTCTTTCTTTTTTTTTTTTTTTTTAAGATTTTATTATTTTGCAGAGAGGGGGAAGGGAGAGAGGGAGAGAAACATCAATGTATAGTTGCCTTTCACCTGCCTCCAGCTACAGACCTAGCTGGAGACCTGGCTTGCAACCTGGTTATGTTGCCCTGGCTGGGAATTGAACTGGCAACCTTTGGGTTTGCAGGTCAGCACCTTATCCAGTGCCACCAGCCAGGGCTGAGAGGCTGAATTTCTATGTCTACACAGAGACTGAATACTTGACCATGGGCCACCATACTGCTCATCATAAATTAGCTAGCTATTTTCTGACCAACCAAGTTGTAATGTTGGTCATGCTCAGCGTCCTGTCATCAGGTGGAAGTAAAATATATAGAACTGGGCTTGAGCATGCTCTAAAGGCACATGCAAATATATAAACATATGGCTCAGATGGTCATCACTCTTACTTCTGTTCTATTGCTTCCTCTCTTTTTCAGTCTCCGGTTACAGCATCACTATGACCAGTTTACTAGAAAGGAAAACTCTAGTCTTATTTGAAAAGTGTTTTCATGTGATGTCACCACTCAAAGATGCATAAAGTAACATATGGGACTTGGTATGCTACTATGGAGAGAGACTTAGCATGTCTTTAGTTCCATCAAGTTAGGTGTAAACAAAATGTTTCTAATGTCTTTATTTGGGAATTTAAAATGGTTTAAAAAGGTATATATGGGTGTCTACCCATAATGGGGTGGGCTGTGGTGGTTTTATACTTTGTCAACTTGGTTTAGTTGAAACTATGTCTGTCAGAATCCTGGTATGAGTTAGACCCATATAAGGAGTAAGTTATGTGATTTTTGAAAGGTGGAAAGAAAGCAACAACCATTACCTTCTGAAGATGGTTATGGTTAGATGGTGAGAGATGGATTCAGAGATACGAATGGTTCCCAGGTTGTTCTCTCTGTTCCTCAATGGGAGTTGGTCAGAGAGTTAGTGGTTGAGTCTAACTTGCCTTTGCTCTGCCCCACTCCAAGTTCAGCTCATTTTCCTGACGGGCCAGTGGCAGCCCACGCCTGTCTTCCATAGACTTCTGCACTGGCTATTCTCTGCTGTCCCACCTTGGTAGATAGACATACTATCTGGTTTCCCAGCAACTCTGGCAAATGCTGACTGGTCCACTCGTACTTTGGGAGGCCCAGTTAGTGATGTCCTTTTTTTGATCCTTATATCCCTAGCTGTTCCCACAGTTGTGTGAAATTTTATTTCTATAATAAATAAGAATCGCCAATACCCTGAGCTTGGGAACAAAGAAGAAAGTCACCAAGTTCTTGAAGAAAGGACAGCAAATCTGGCTATTTGCTGGTTCACAGCAGGAATGGGGTGACTGCCTTGTGTGCTTTCCCACCTCTGCCATCCTGTTGGCACACACTGACATGTATGTTAGTAGATGTTTTAACTGTAAAATTTTTATCTCAGTGACTCAGACCTCCAATGTGCAATTTTAACCTGAGAGGCAATTGTGAATCCAAATAGATTCACAGCCACATTTCACCAAATGGTAGGAGTCCTATGCCTGGTCTTGGCTATCTAAGTTTGAGGGATGTAATTTAATAATGTCAATAATCAAATCTTGCAGGTGGGATGGAAAGAGGAAGTTTCCAGAGTATGATAGTGGGCAGATTGTGGAGTTTTAAATCTCAAGCAGTCCATGTTAATTGAAAATTTAGCAATAAGCAATGCATGAGTTTGGGAGCCTCAGGGAAACATGTTGAAACATATCTGGTGTCTCCAAATGCCACAAGGTAACCATTTTTTTCCCACTTGTTTTCATCCCCTAAATATATGTTCATAGAGTTGGGATAGTAAAAGTAGACTTCTGAGATGAATTTGGAAATATTTCTCATCTAGGTCCAAAACAAACAAACAAACAAACAAACAAACCCAAGACCTTATAAATATGCACTATGGATTTTAGAAGATTAAGACCAGAAATCCTTAAAACTTGTCATTAAGTTCCAGAGATCCTTACACCAGAAACTTTTAGAAAATTAATTGAGCATTATCAAATTTGGCTTTCTTTGTAGCCCAAGGGGATTTTTTTATGTTTAAATCATGGAGAGCCCTGGCTGGTGTAGTTCAGTGGATTGGCACCGGCCTGTGAACCCAAGCATTGCTGGTTCAATTCCCAGTCAGGGCACATACCCAGGTTGCAAGCCAGGTCTCCAGCCAGGTCCCCAGCTGGAGTCAGATGAAAGGCAACCATACATTGATGTTTCTTTCCTTTTCTTCCTTCCTCCTTGTTCTTCTCTCTAAAAATAATGAATAAAATCTTTAAAAAATCATGGAGAAAGATTAGTTACTAAACTAGAAGTATGATGTTTTTATAAGAACTCTGACAAAAATCAGAAAACCTAAGTTCTCATCTGGATATTCCAAGAAGAGTCACTTATTCTCCAGGTCAAAGTTTCTTAATCTATAAAACAAATTTGTTGGGATAGATCAGAGGCTAGATTAATCTCCTGATATAACTCAACAGTACTCTAGAAATACAGATCCAAACTGCACCTATTAAATCAAAATCTTCACTTTGAGGATTCAGGAATCAGAATTTCAATTGAACTTCAAGTTCCTCAATTCTAAATGTTAATACATAGTACATATGTGATCTGGTGCTTTTAAAGGCTTAATCTGATACATATCAGTTTCTTAGAATAGTGCATGACAGTTCAGTGAAAGTTAACCAGTAGTTAAATAGTAGTATTAGTATTGTATATTCCCTACTTCCTCTTACCAAATGCTGCTTGGTGCTCTGATGGCAGAACCAACTGTTAAATTAGAATTTAGAAATTCTAATTCCTGAATTCTGGAAGTGAAAATTTTGATTTAATAGGTGCAGTTTGGACCTGTATTTCTAGAAAGTTTTTGAGGTAATGATGACTGGTAGCCATTTTTTAAATCCCTGCTTTGGCCAACACACAGTCATATACTCAGGTAAACACATACTCACTCCTACGTAATGAAGTCTATTTGAAAATAGAGTTGTAATTTGAAAAAGAAAGGATTTTCTAGTCTCCCAATAAAATGAATTTGCTTACTTATTTATATCCCCACCTTTTCTAAAGAATTGGAAGTGGCAGAAAGCCTCAGTTGGCAGTCATTCGTCTGACTTTTAAAAGCCTTACTTGGAGGAATGCAATGAAGATGTACAGCATCTGGACATTCCTTCCATGTGATGGCACACATCTGGCTCTTTGGGATGAGCAGAACATTTCTCTTCTAGTTTCCTTCCAGATGTTTGAGGATGTGAAAGATACAGCGAGCAATTTATCAAACAAGTCTCACCGATTAATTAAAAACCAGCACTCAGCAAAACCTTCAGCATACTCATTGTGTTTATCATGACCAGGCGTTTCTTTCCCCAGCAGAACACAGGCTGTCCACATTTTTTTTTCCTTAGGGGTCTGAAAATAAGTTTGCAATTGGTGTGCACATGAGATGGACATCCTGGAGTCGGCAGATGAGTGGACAGCTATCTGGCTTCTACAGAATCCAAATTAAGCTAATACTATTCAAATTCCTGCCCAGCTAAATGTGCCTTCTCAAGGTTGCTGAAATTGAATTCAAAAGCCAAAAACATATGCTGGCTGTGGTTAAAGAGCAACTGCCGATTGCAAACACATGGCTTAGAAATGCATAAGAAGCCCTGGGGTTACATTTGGGGTGGTTGATTAAGTGGAATAATCACAAGAAACGTCATTCAAATCCCTTGTCCTTGTGCACAAGCACAAGTTTAGAGGAATTTTATTTTTTAAAAGCACAAAGAAAAAAAGTCTCTGATGAACATGCTTAATAACCCCCAAAATGGATACTAAATCTTGGATTTGATGTCAGTGGAAAATGCTGCATAAAGCAATATACTGTGTAGCTAGGATTTCTTGTAGCCTTGGGTGCAATTTCTGAAACATGGGGGATTAAGATCCATGGCCATAAAAAATCCAATACAGGTATCTTTAGGTCATAAAGAAAAAAAAAAAAAAAAGAAGAAGCAGGAGACATGTCTGTGCTATCAATGGATACTAGTGGGTACAAAAGGCTAGGGCCAAACCAAATGCTTGCATGCAGAAAGTAGCCACTGGGCTTAGGAGGGGAAAGGAGGTGGCCAAAGCCTGTATGATTCCTCCAAAATTCCAGGTTGGAAACACTTTGTTACTGGCCGGTGTCCAAGTTCCTTAGCTTTGCCAAGTGACTCTTTGAAGGCAGGACTAGTTTTAGCAACATGGATTAAGATCCTGTGGGTGAAATCTGAACAAGGAAGGTGGTCCTGCTGCATGGAGGAAATCAAATGTGCTGCACAGAAATCCTTAAAAAGCCTATTGGCGATCAGGCAACTTCATTGTTCTGAAGTATTTTCTCTTAGTGGATGCTGTTAAAATAAACTCTGGCTATACGATGGCAGACAGTGCCCTGGCTCATATCTTAGGGCTGTGTTCTTGGCATTGTTGCAGATTTCCTGTGTGAGCTTTGTGACTTCACCTATCTCCTCTGGTCTTGTTTTTTTTTTTTTTTTTTTGCCTCATCTCCTTTAACAGATTCCCTTTGCAGGAAGAATTCTTAGAAGAACTCTGCTTCTCTGCTGTGCTTCTGCCCTCTCTTTATTCCTTCTTGTTTGTAACCACTGTGCCTACTAAATGTTTGCATATATCATTAACACTTTCCCAAATCTCTTTACAATGCAGTAATAGCAGGCAGGGTGTGTTTTTGAAGAGGGGGTAGATAGGTTAATGCTTATGACTGTGACAGCAACAAAATACATAGATATTTTCCTCCTTCTATTTCTACCTTCTATTATGTAGTTTTTTCTGAGGTTCAATCGAGCAGGAGCACTGTCCTTTCAGAACATGCTCCATGATGACTGAGTTTTGGATTGCACCTGTGGTCACTTCTTGGCGTCACTGTGCCCACTGGTGGGCTAGAGATTGGGGATCCTGCAGCAAAGAGAGCAGTTTAACTGCATTTGACTTAGTCTCTAATTTTTCCTTTTCTGAAACACTTAGGTAGCATTTTCTGTATATGTAGAGGATATATTTGGGGAGCTCTGGCAAGTAATAAGGAGTGTTGAAAAAGATCCTATAGCAGGTTAGCAGTCAACAGTGAACAGTTTCAGGGAAGGAATTCTTGTGGAGATGGGGGACCCTGCAGCATTCTCAACCAAGTTTCAATTATGGATGGTTTCTCACCTGCAGAATCTCAACTTTCTTTCATTATCTTTCAAAGGAGAAAAATTAGACTAGATTTAAAATCTTTCAAATAAGAGAAGTGAAATTCTGAGAAATTAGATTTTGTTGAGTATCATTGAGCTTTGGAAGGCCATAGATCATTATAATATCTGAGGTTTTGGCCCCCCAAATAAATTTTGTCCCCCACCTTGAGAATTCATGTTTTGGGGCCCCAAGTAAAATTTTCAATACATTTGCCTGGTTTAGAGGGAATATATATACCTGACCTCTCCCTTTTCATTTACTGGGACATATGGGAAAGTGGAAACAGGAGAAGAGAGGAGGATTTGGTCTTATTTTCCCCATGGATTACCAGAAAGTTAGCAGTGAGTTGCTCAGTTTTTGATAAAAAAATACAAACAAACAGATACAAGAATTATTAATGTATGGAGATGATATGGGATTGTTTTAAGAGCAAGGGTTCAAATCTTAGCCCTGACCATGGTTGGGTGGATAACCTTAGGCAAGTTACTGAACTTCCTTGGGCTTCACTTTCTCTATCCATAGGTTGGGGATAACATTACCTCATTAGGTTTTTGTGAATATGTAATAAAAAACACATGAAGAGTACTTAGGATAGTGCTTGGGCCTTTTTAGTTTTTATTGGGATCTTCATTTATTCATTTTTAAAATATTAAATTGCTAATCTGATTACCTAACTAAGAATGTCATGATAATATAGCAATATTTCCTAAGTACCACTTTTATATTTTTATTCATTGGGGAATGGCAGACAAGGTGGTGCCAATTTTCCTTTTAAGGAATGATTAATGGTAGGTATTCTTGCCTCTTGTGGTTGGTAGATAGGAGAGCTGTATTTGCAGCCTTCCAGTTAGATCATTTCATTAGCCATAAAGTTATTAGGAATCCAATTTTTAATCTTGTCCCTATTGCTTAAAACCTATGTGAGCTAGAGCAAATTACTAGACATTGCTGTTGCCTCAGTTGCCTCTTCAGGAAATGGAAACAATCACACGTACCTTACTGCATTGAGATTCAGTGAGATAAAGCATGTAATCACATCATGATTTAGTGTCTAGCCCTACTGTAGTAGACATTGTTGATTGCCTACTGAATGTCAATTTCCACCACCTTTCCACTTGGTAGGAAAATTATCTAGTCTTGTTGGAAAACTGTCCAGGGCAGTCCACTTGCCTTAAATGGCAGTGATTTCACCCCTGACTTTAGTGCAAACCGGTTTGCACATGGCACTCTGCTGGGCGATTGGAGCTGGGTCATGTATAGGGAATTGTGCTATCTACCAGTAGATATGAACAGAAATGCATATGGCCCCAGTGGCTTCTGGCAGCCATTCCATAGCCACAGAGCAATCTGCTTGGGATTGAGGCCAGCAAGGTGGAAATGGGAGAGAGATGAAAAATGGTTGCATTCTTAAAAAAAAAAAAAAAAAAAAAAAAAATGGTTGCATTCTGATGGCAATGTTAAGTCACTTATCAACCAGCCCTGATACTCATCTTTTCACTGGGTTTCTGGTTACACATCATAATAAGAACTAACAAACTTTTTAAATGTGTAAGGCAATTTGAGAGCTGGTTAAAAGCATTCCAATGAATACACCTATTTTAAAAAATCATTTCAACTTTGGGATTTATTTTGTTTTATCAATTTACTCTTCATTCATTTTTTCCCAAGCCCCTATTGAATAGCACATGCTATTCAATGCAAGGAATTCAGTTCTCAGACCACATCCTAAATAAACTTAAACTAGATAGATGTATATCTCCCTATGAGCAGGAAGTACAGAGAGGGGACCACCTGAGACCAGGCTCTGAAACAGGATTGTGGAAAAGTTTCTGGGGGACACTGGGCAGGTGAGTTTGGTTGGAGAATTCATGTGAGGAAGACAAGACCAGAATCTAGGGAATCTTGAATGCTAGCCAAAGAAGTTTGAATTTTTTTAATAAAAGGAAATAAAAATTCATCGAAGACTGTTGAGCTGTATTTTTTATTGGGTTTATTGGGGTGACATTGGTTTCAAGTGTAGAACTCAATAAAGCATCATCTGCATTACTGCATTGTGTGCCTATCACCTCAAGCAGTCTCTTTCCATCCTCATCTCCCCTCCACTTTGCCCACCTCCATTTACTCCCATCCCCCTTTCACTGTGCCTATCACCACACTGTTGTCTGTGTGTATATTTTACATATATATGTTCTTTTGCTTAATCTCTTCACCTACTTTCATCCAGCTCCCCAACTTCCTCCCCTCTGACAATTGTCAGTCTGTTCAATGTTTCTATGCCTCTGTTTCAATTTTGTTCATGAGTTTATTTAACTTATTAGGTTCCACATATAAGTGAGATCATATGGTATTTGTCTTTCTCTGACTGGTGTTTTCACTTAGCATAATAGTCTCCAGGTCCATCCATGCTATCATAAAAGGTAAGATTTGCTTCTTTTTTTTTAAAGCCATGTAGTATTCCATTGTGTAAATGTACCACAACTTTTTAATCCACTTATCTACTGATGGGCACTTGGGCTGTTTCTAGGTATTGGCTGTAATAAGTAGTGCTGCAATGAATATGGGGATGCATATATTCTTTAGAATTAGTGTTTCAGGTTTCTCAGAGTAGCAGAATAAAAATGGTATTTTATAAAGAGTAAATTGACAGAATTGTGGAACCAAGACTCTGAAATTAGAGAGAAGAGTCAATTTGGAGGGTGTTTTCCCTGTTCCTTCCCTGCCTTTGAAATGACAAAAACCACACAGGATCCCACAGTGGAATTGTTTTAACCTGTGTTTCCAGTAGTATTTCTAGGTCATCAGTAACAGCCACTCTTTCAACCAATGTAGAATATAAGGATGTGAGGATTTATATCTTACATAGAAGGTTTCATTTTGTTTAACTTCTCTTCACCTCAGTGCATGGAGTTCAATTCATCACACTTCTTAGGGCAACTAAGGGGGTTGAAGGAGGGTTCTGAGTTTAATATTCTACAGTAAATCAGCCCATAATTCAGTTGGTCATCTTAGTTCATCTCTTTATTGTCATTGTCTTTTCTGTTTATTAGCCATATTTATAAACATTTAAGATAATCCAAAAGTGTTTCTACTATTATCTCTGCTTTTTGCTAGGTGAGAAAAATAAACTTCTGCCTAAGTTAGAACAAGTCCTAATTTTCTAGATCATCAAAATTTCAGAGCCAGAGTATTTAATGATCTGATTTATTATATTCATTACAAACATGGGCAATTGTACATATTATTAAATAGTGTTCTCGCCCTGGCTGGTAGCACAGTGGATAAGGCGCTGGCCTGTGAACCCAAAGGTCACAGGTTTGATTCCCCAGCCAGGGCACATAACCAGGTTGCAAACCAGGTCTCCAGTCAGGTCTGTGGCTGGAGGCAGGTGAAAGGCAACTGCACATTGATGTCTCTCTCCCTCTCTGCCTCTCTCCCTTTCCCTCTTTCTAAAATAATGAAATAAAATCTTAAAAAAAAAAAGTATATACCTCCTATGAAAATAAATAAATAAATAAATAAATAGTGTTCTGCAACTGATCAACAATTTTAAGTATGTCTACCTCCCAATCTAATACATTTATTTCAAAATATAACACTTTTGTGGTATGCTGTTTATTTTACTAAAATTTTGCCACTTTACTGTACACACCCTGTATAAGTGGAGGAGTGACATTTATCATAATGATTCTTTTTTTTTTTAATTTAATTTTATTGTTGATGTATTACATTTATCCCCTTTTTACTCCCCTCTGTCCCCTTCCCCCCCCCACCTACTCCCCCCCAAAGTCAATCTCACTTATTGTCCATGTCCATGGTTCTTCCATACTAGTTCCTTGACTAAAGTATTCCCCTTCTTTGCCTCCTCCTCCCCCTTACCCCTCCCCCTTGCCCACTGAAGGTCTATTCATTGTATTATGTATCTGGTTCTATTTTGCTTGTTTGTTTGTTTTGTTCATTATTGTCCTATAATGTGTGAGATCATATAGTATTTGTCTTTCACTGACTGGCTTATTTCACTAAGCATAATACTTTCTAGTTCCATCCATGTTGTTGCAAAGGGTAGGAGTTCCTTCTTTCTTTCTGCTGTGTAGTATTCCATTGTGTAAATATACCAAAGTTTTTTGATCTAATTATCCACTGATGGGCACTTAGGCTGTTTCCAGCACTTGGCTATTGTCAATAGTGCTCTCTGAACATAGGGGTACAGAGGTTCTTATGACTTGGTGTTTCAGGGTTCTTCTGGTATAGTTCTAGTAGTGGAATTGCTGGATCAAAAGGCAGTTCTATTTTTAGTTTTTTTAAGGAAATTCCATACTGTTTTCCGTAGTGGCTGCACCAGCCTGCATTCCCACCAGCAGTGCATCAGGGTTCCCTTTTCCTCACATCCTCACCAACACTTGTTGTTTGTTGATTTGTTGATGTTTGCCATTCTGACAGGTGTGAAGTGGTATCTTATTGTGGTTTTAATTTGCATCTCCCTGATGTTGAGCATTCTTTCATATGCTTCTGGGCCCTTTGTATGTCTTCCTCAGAGAGTTGTCTGTTCAGGTCCTTTGTCCATTTTTTAATTGGGCTGTCTGTCTCCCTGGTGTTGAGTTGCATTAGTTCTTTATATATTTTGAATATCAAACCCTGGTCTGAGGTATTATTGGAAAATATGTTTTCCCATACAGTTGTGTCCTTTTTAATTTTGCTGGTGTTTTCTTTAGCTGACCAGAAACTTTTCAATTTGATATAGTCCCATTTGTTTATTTGTTCTTTTATTTCCTTTCCTCTTGGAGAAGTATCAGTAAACATATTTCTGCATAGGATATCTAAAATTTTACTGCCTATATTTTTGTCCAGGACCTTTATGGTGGCACTGCTTATGTTTAGGTCCTTTATCCATTTTGAGTTTATTCTGGTGTACTGTGTAAGTTGGTGGTCTAGTTTTATTTTTTTGCATGTTGCTGTCCTGTTCTCCCAACACCACTTGTTGAGGAGACTGTTTTTACTCCATTTTATGTACCTTCCCCCTTTGGTGAATATTAATTGACCATAGAGTCCTGGGTTGATTTCTGGGCTCTCTATTCTGTTCCATTGATCTATATGTCTATTCTTACGCCAGTACCAGACTGTTTTGATGACAGTAGCCTTGTAGTATAGTTTGATGTTTGGTATTGTGATTCCTCCTTCCTTGTTCTTCTTTCTCAAGATTGCTGTGGCTATTTGTTTGCATTTTTGGCTCTGTATAAAGTTTTGAAGTATTTTTCTATCTCTGTGAAGTATGCCATTAGTATTTTAATTGGGATTGCAATGAATCTATAGATTGCTTTGGGTAGTATGAACATTCTAATGATGTTAATTCTTCCCATCCATGAACATGGTATATGCTTCCATTCATTTGTATCTTTCTTAATTTTTTCTTCATTGTTCTGTAGTTTTCTGAGTATAGGTCTCATATCTCCTTGGTTAAGTTTATACCTAAGTACTTTATTTTTCTTATTGCTATGGTAAATGGGATTTTTCTAGCTTCTATCTCTGATGTTTCATTATTGGTATACAAAAATGCTTTTGATTTCTGAATATTGACTTTATATCTAGCTATTTTACTAAATTTTCTTATTAGGTTGAGTAAGTTTTGGGTAGAGTCTATCGGGTTTTGTATGTACACTACCATATCATCTGCAAATAATGACAGTTTGATTTCCTCCTTTCCAATTTGTATACCTTTGATTCCTTTTTCTTCTCTGATAGCTATGGCTAGAACTTCCAAAATGATATTGAACAGAAGTGGAAAAAGTGGACAGCCTTGTCTTGTTCCTGATCTTAGGGGGAAAGCTTTATGATGGTTCTTAATATGTTAGTAATCCTATGTGAGTGAAGTTTCTAGCTCAAGAGTCATGTCTGAGTTAACAGCATATAATCAAAATTCAGCCCCTAAGGAGGAAGGAGACATAAGGAGGGTTTGGAGCTGGGTCTTGAAAAGCTGAGAGATGACAGTGGTATCTTATTACTTCAGAGAGATTGTTAATATTATTATTATTATTATTCTGAAACTCAGAATTGGTTAGTCCCTTTTGGTTTTAAAAATGTGGGAAATAATTATTACCTGCTTATAGGGACAGATAGGAAGGCTGGTCATGGGCTTGGCTTAGTAAAGGGTTTTCTATTGACAGGCTTTGCACACAAGTCTGAATGCAGGCCATGGTTTGTTGAGGTATGTATAGGAGCTGGGCTAGGAAGGGCAAGTGAAGGTGTATTAGGGAGGCTTTGATTCTCAGCTCAGAGAATGTGTTTTGAGCCTGAGATACTAAGGTCTCTGAACAGGGCAGTGTCATAGGAAAGGGTGGGTTGAGGGAGATGGGCTCTCAGGAACCAGCTGTGCCTTTTCTGTGCAGGCTGGACTCTTCCAGATGGTTTCCAGGAGGTACACTTGGTCTCATAACTTCAGGGTGTGGCCAGGCACTGCTCATCCATGGGTTGTAATTATGTTGATCAGAACTGTCTTTTTCCTGAGGGGAGGATGGCTATTCTTTTCCTTCTTTATATATTTTTAAAAGAAATAAAAAAATACAAAAGGGAAAACTGCTCCTCATTTCCATCAAAGCACTGTGGCATCTTCAGATCTTGCTACTTGAAAGCTAAAGCTGATCATAATTTCCGATGGACATAATATGCATTTGAAATTCTTTTCCACATCAAATTAAATCTGTCTTGGACTGATTTCCTGGAAGTGTTTTTCATTAGACTAATAGTCCTCAGCTGAGAGATTGTGGAATTTGATACCAGAGAAGGGGAAATAGGACCAGAAACAGGACCTCATCAAGTACCCCATCCTTTGGGGAGCTGCCCATTGATTGCTTTTGGGGACTTTGCTGGGGAGAAACCATCCTTTATCTAGGCTTGTACCTACCCAGGGAAATGGTGCTAGGCCTGGTGGGCTACCATTTACGTCAGTAATGAAATCTTTTATTTTATTTTTTTGCTTAAAGTAGAAAGAAAAAAGAAATTGGGCTCAACTAACTAACCAACTAATTAACCAAGTTCATTGTGCACCACCCGACTACCTATCCTTCATGGTGCCAGGAGTGTAATGGTGACTAAGGCAAATTCCTTCAAAGAGTAAAGCTCACAGCAGGAGACCCCAGGGACCAACACAAAGCTCCAGCCCTGTTTGATGAATTTTTCCTGGTCTTAAATATGTCCTTCTGCGTAATGCACACATGTGCACTTTGTCTTACCTACAGAGGGTTCCGGAATGATGGAGGAAATCCTTCTGAAATGCTTTTCTCCTCCTCCCCTCTGAATCATGACTTGTTTACTTCAGGCTGTTAACAGCCTTGAGAGTGTCTTTAATCCTTAGCCAGAGTCTTTAAATATAATATATCAATAACAGGTAATTATTCACTTTGAACTCTTTGCTCCTTTCCCCCTTTACCCTGCAGGGCGAAGCTTGGAACTTTTAAGCACTGTAACAGATTCTTCCTATCAAAATGTCAAAACTCATACGGCATATGTCAAGGAATTCGTTTGCTTACTTTACTCTGTCTCCCCTCCTCCCTCCTTTTACTTCTAACTCTAGCCACAAGCTCTGGGGATTACTGTGTTGAGGGCTAGTTTTCATCTTTGCCAGTTTTCTTGGCCTCCATGCATCCAACCTTGTTGCCCTTAAGGGTTGTATGCAGCTGAGTTTATTGCTCCTGGCCTGTCACATTATTCCTGTTTTGAATGTATCCAGGAAAATCCTGTCAAATTCAAAACTTCCTTTTGCCCAAACCAATCTTTGATCTGAGAGTCCCGGACACAACTGGCTCTGAGCAGCCCATTCTGTGTGCATGAGTGCCCTGGAGGCTCTTTTCCAAGTATTTCAAGGCAACATGGTTTATTCTGTCAGCAAGGTTGGTTCTGAATCACCTAGTTTTTGGCTTTTATAAGTTCCTGGACTAGTCCTGTTCAGAAAACAGCTTTGTCACCAGGGACCTGTCTCCACATTCTTGAGCACTCTCTGTAGGCCTAGGATTTATCTCTTCCTCAGAAGTCACACACACACAGCTTCCCCATATTTTCCAAATGATTGCTCTAAACCCATTGTTAAATATTTGCATTAAGTACCACAAGTTTGGTTCTCTGTTCAGATGAATTTCTCAGTGCCTACCCAAGGCCCCCTTATATGTATGAAAGAATATTCTCAACATTAGCTGAAGCTGTGCAATAATTAAATTAATACAAATGCTGTGTGCTCAGAAAAAGAAGGTTTAGTTGGGCAGAGCAGATGGTCAAGGAATTCTCTCAATGTTTCCTATGCCAGGCTCTCCTAAGGGAATGGAATCAGGAGTGAACTAGGAACTCATTTTAGGTTTAAGGAATTAGCCAGATTTAACTAAAAGGAAACATTGAAAGTGTTACTTGACATTGAAAAGTTATCCACACTTCTGTATCCAAACAATCAAATTAGATAATTGAATTCTGTGATGTTACTACTCAGATGACTTCCTTTCTTTCTAATGATAGAACTTCACTTTGAATGTAGACATAACAAGATCTAACAGGATGTGCTGGAGTTTCACTTGGGAATAATGACTAATGAAGTGGAAACTTTCACTCTTAAATCTGATTTTATCCTTGACCTTGCTAGTGACCTTTGGCCTATTGCTTATTCTTTCAATATCTGTTTCCCCATGATTATGATGGTTATACAATATCAAAGAGGCCTTTACATGTCATGAAGAACTTATATGATAGTCAGTATGTTTATATTGAAGAATATTGAAAAATCCAGACTGTCTATACAGGATGTCAATGTGGTTTAAAAAAAATCAGTGTTTGGTTATCACAAAGATCAGTAAACTGTATTTTTTTCCTTTATCTGACAGTTATTTTGGCAATATATGCTACAGCTTGAGTGCTCTATATGCATAATTAACAATAGTATGAAAAGCAAGAATAACATTGTGCTAGTAACCTTCAGGGAGGGTCTTTTTGCCCATGAATGAGCTCAGCAGGGAGGGTGTGCTGAGCTCTGTAAGGAAAGAAGTTAGATTTAAAGCTTTGTGTTTTTGAAATTTCAGTGAACAGAGGGACATCTGGTAGAGAAGATATCCACAGTTTCCTGTTCCCTGCTTTGTTATTCTTTCCTCAATTCTGATTACAGGGTAAGCTTCCAAGGGCTGCCTTGACCAGCCAGGGGGTGGAAGATACAGAGTTATAGGAGGGGGTAGTTGATCACTTTAATTATAGGCCCATGAGTCTTTGGGATATTTCCTTCCATAGAATTATCTTCTGTAGCTTTGTTCACATCTTAGCGGGCTGTGGATTCTTGTATCATTATGCTGGATTCCCACAACTATCTTGCTAAAGAATTGTCAGAATTGTAGGAATACGTGTCAGAATCAGCATGTATTCCTAAACAACTATGAAGAGTAGCCATAAATATTGATTGTTAGTTTAGTGTCAAAATAAATTATTTATTACATGCTTGAATAATATGACTATAGAGTATTAAATAAAATATGCAGTTTAATAGATTTTTAATTATTAGAGTTAATTTCTTAATATGAAATAATAGTAACATAATCAGAAATCAGCAGGGTTTTTCAATAAAAATGGAGCAAAAGGGATTATTGGCAACTTTAGAAAGAGTTTAATGAATCTAACTAGAAACTAATAAGTATTCTTATGAAAAAGAATGGCCTGCTTTCCACAGTAAATATGCATAAAAGGCAAAAGGAACTGGTACCAGCTTCATTTACATAAAGGACTTACAGCAAACCACAGGCACACCCCATTATAAGCAGGGGACTAACTAACACCCTACACACTTCTAGGGCTCAATCACAGGAACTATGTCTGAATGGGTCAGGATGTTGTTTCCCAATCTAAGTGTCACATTTTTAGAGAGACATTATGAACTCAAGAGTCACAGAAGGGACAGAAGGTGATGGTGGGGTGTCCTGGAAACCATCTCCAGTGAAGATAAGTTTATGTATTTTCTTATGGAGAAGACTGAGGGTAGGTGGAATATTTGTCATTTGTTAAAAACCCCTTTTTTAGAGAAGAGAGTATATATTTTTTGTTTTTTAATGGGAGCATGCATAACGTTTCAAAGAGCAACAATTCATTTCAATACAGGAAATATCTGTCTAAGAATATAGTTTTCCAACCCTGGAGTGGACTGCCTCCTAAGTGGCGAGTTTCTGTGCATTGGATACTTATGTAGGCAGAAATGTTGGAAAATTACTTACACATTAAGAGGGAGTTTGGCTAAAATGATAGTAAATAATTTCTTTGAATGTATGAATGGGTATGTTGTCCACTGTCTTTCTTTCTCCATTTACTAGAAGGCTCCCATCAAATCTACCCCTGTTCTTCATAGTATTATTATGAAGGTTAGATAAATGATAAAGACTAAATTTTAAAAGAAAATAAAATCGTGATCTGCCTGGCTGGTGTCACTCAGTAGATGGAGTGCCAGCCTGAAAACTGGGAGGTCACATATTTGATTTTCAGTCAAGGCACAGGCCTGGGTTGCTGGTCAGGTCCCTGGCCAGACGTGTGTGAGAGGCAACCAATCAATGTTTCTCTCACATATGTTAATAAAACAAACAAATAAAATCATGCCTCATATAATTTCAAAATGAACATGTGTCAAATATTTCACATAACATGGATTCACACTAGTTGGTATAATTGGCTCAGGAAATACATCTAGAATCAAATAAGGAGTGATGAAATAAATTTACAAATGGATGCAAAGCTGGAAAAACTCTCCAATATCCACAGAAGGTTTAAACAATTGCACATCACTGTGTACAACTTGCATTACTCTCAGTTTTCTAGAAACTAACCTTTATCTCTGCAGATTAGTGAAATAGACTAGTTCAGCAATTTTCAACCTATACGTTACAGCACATGGATGGGTGGCAAGAGGCACACCTGTGTGCCACAAGAATTTTAAAAACATGTAATACTTGACCAGTTAGTCATGGGCACTGACCTTTCTTCTCTTAGATTATCAAATAAAAATTGACAACAGCCAACCCAATAATAGTGTGAATTAACTAAAATTATATATATATCTTTTGTCAGATTGGCAAATAATATATTATTTTGGTGTGTTGCAGAATTTTATGTAGTTTATGTGTGCCATGAGATGGAAAATGTTGAATATCACTGGTCTAATCAAAGAGAAACATCCCCAGGGAGGTATCTAGCATTCCATTGAAAAAAATGTCCGATTATCTCTTCTGACCACTTAAACAGCTTTTTACTCATGTAAGAAGCTGTTTAAGTGGTCAGAGTTCTGGGCAAATGATAAGCACTCAACAAACATTATTATCACTGCTGTTACTTTTGCCAAAGTCCTGAGCAGATGAACCACTTCATGGTTGACATGAGAAAGTTTTTGACCAAGGTCTTAACCACCATATTTTTGCCTTCTCTTTAGAAATATATACACAACAGGCCACCATACTTTACCTCTCATAGATCAATGCTTTTAAATGGTTGGAAATCTATTTTCTAATGTGCATACAAAGATCCTTTTCCTTGATCCCTTCTTGTTCTTTCTCAGTTGTCTATTGCAGGAAAATTCCTCTATGATCCAAAATTGTAGTTAAGTGAAAGAAAAATTCTAGTGATATTATTTTGTTAAGGAAAGAACAGACTGTAAGTTTTAACTTCAGTTACAAAGGATAAAGGTTAGACTTAATCATCTCAGAAAACAGAAGACAAATACTTGTTCTGAGGTACTGAATATTTGAACATTGACACAGGAATAATGTAAGTAAGAAAATGTGCATAAGGGGCATCTTTAACTGAAGCCAGCTCCAGGATCCCTGGCGACTAAAAATCTGAACAGTGAATTGTGGGCAGCAAGGGCAAATGCTGGAGGGAATGAGGAATTGAACTCCTGCAGGGGAAGGACTGTGTGAGAGCCTTGCTCCGGAGACTGAGAGAGAGGAAGCTCCTCACTGGGCCAGAGGCAGAGGAGAAGAGTCCTATGGGGAGCAGGAGCAGGGGAGCAGGGAAGTGTACTGTCCAGGGTGGCAAGAGGACCGAAAATAGTGATGCTGGGCCACCAAGGAAACAGTACCTTGAAGCCCCTGTGAAGGGGAAGGCCCAGCCCTGCTCACCCACAAGGGCCCCAGGCTCCCCCTGAAACTCCAAACTGTGAGCTGGGAACTTGTAGCTGAGGCAACTGATTCCCACCTCCCCCCAACCCCCCCCCCCCGCTCCCTTCCCCTGCATTGCAGGGGACAAAGATTGCACTGTAGAAGTGCTGGGAGGGCTCACATCACAGAGGCTTCATGAAGGACTCCTAGGATTGGCCCTTGCCTGGGGGAGCTGGGCAGTGTTGGCAGACCCCGGGCACTGTTGGCATATGGGGGATGCCTCCTCCGGGAGCTGTGGGGACAGGGCCAGTCATCACAGGAACCAGTGAGGTTGCAGGCTGCCCTGCAGGGGTGCCAGGTGCCCATCACAGGCAGGAACCTCTACCAGAAGTTGGAGGGGGCACCCTGCTGGACTTCAAGTGGAAGAAAAAGGAGGGCCTCAGAACACCTGCAGCTCTAAAACCCAGCTAGGCTACTGGAGGTCCAGCCTACCTGGTGGCTGACACTCAGAATCAGCCCTGACTGTGACAATCATAGGCCTTGCCACTCCAAGATTAGCTAGACTATAGACTGCAGAGACCTGACCAAGGAAAAGAGGCAGACTCAGGAAATGGATCACTGCTAATCTCAAGCACCTGAGTTACACCAAGAGCTACATGAACTATTAATCCCCAACATATCCTTATTAAAAGTTACTTCTCACATATTTTTTTAAAAATTTTATTGTTGTTGTATTACATCCATCCCATTTTTGTTCCCCTCTGTCCCCCTCCCCACCCACCCATTACCCCCAAAATCAATTCTACCTGTTGTCCATGTCCATCGTTCCTTTATACTAGGTTCTTGTCTAAGCTGCTCCCCTTTCTTGCCTCTGCCTCCCCCCTCCCCACAACCCCTTTCCCCCTGACCACTGAAGGCCTATTCACTGTATTCATGTATTTGGTTCTGTTTTGCTTGTTGTTAGTTTTGTTCATTATTGTCCTGTAATGGGTGAGATCATATGATATTTGTCCTTCACTGACTGGCTCATTTCACTAAGCATAATACTCTCCAGTTCCATCCATGTTGTTGCAAAGGGTATGAGTTCCTTCTTTCTTTCTGCTATATAGAATTCCATTGTGTAAATGTACCAAAGTTTTTTGATCCAATCATCCACTGATGGGCACTGAGGCTGTTTCCAGCACTTGGCTATTGTAAATAGTGCTGCTATGAACATAGGTGTGCATAGGTTCTTATGAATTGGTGTTTCAGGATTCTTTGAGTATAGTCCAAGTAGTGGAATTTTTTAATCCCCTCCATCTCAATCCACCTAAATACCCAAGACCCTCCCCCTATTCTTGATTTAAAGTCTACTCACTCTCTGGCTACAACACATTCCCAGTCCTCAATCTAAGTGTTCCTCCCCTCCCCAGCCACCGAAACCCTTTCTGTATTCTTTTCTTTCTTTCTTTCTTTTTTTTTCCTTCCTTCCTTTTTTTTTTTTTTTGTTTTCTTCCTGCTAAAAGCCCACAGGTCCTGGCTTGACCTGGACCAATCAGAGATCATAAAGGGTGAACAGTCACCTAAACCCTTTCTTTATTATTATTATTTTTCTTTTTCTTTTTCTAATTTTTTTATTATTATTTTTTTCTATGCTATAAACCCACAGGTTCTGGCTCCACCTGGACCAATCAAGGATCATTAAGGGGGAAGAGCCACCTAAACCCTTTTTGCTTAATATATATATATATATATATATATATATATATATATATATATATATATTATTATTATTATTATTACTATTTTTTTTCTGCTAAAAGACCTCAGGTTCTGGCTCCGTCCAGACCAATCAGGGATCATTAAGGGTGAACAGCCATCTAAACCCTTTCTAATTATTATTATTATCTTTTTTTTTTCTTTTTTCCTGCTAAAAGCCCACAGGTCCTGGCTCCACCTGGACCAATCAAGGACCTCTAAGGGTGAACAGGGAGGCAGATGTGGCAACTACATACATAGGCTTACACTGTTCACTCATACTTGAGGCTTTCTGATTCTCCCTCTCCTATGAGAAAGGATAGAAAGAGTGTCTTGACTGGAAGGAAAGGAGCAACATACACGACCAATCCAGAATACAACCAGACAGCCCAAATAAAGGCCATACCAAGAGCAACAAGTGGAGAAAATCTGGGAGACTGCAACGCTGAACTCCACAAATCTCCTAACACAGAAGGGTGCTCAACTAAGGCAAGGAAGCAAAGCAGATTAATCCAAGGAAAAAACAAAACACAAAAAGCAAGCAACAACAGACACCCAAAATGGGGAAACAAATAATCAGTCCATCACCAAAAGGAAAGGAAGAATCCCCAGAAAGACCACAAAAGGAAACAGAGGCACACGAAATATCAGATAAGGAATTCAAAAGAATGATGATAGAGAAGCTCAATGAGCTTAGCTAGCTCAAAGAAAACTATAAACAACTCCAGGGAAGTTACAAGGAACTTACAAAGAGCTATAACAGCATCAAAAAGGCCATAGAAACTATCAATAAGTGCCAGGAGGAAATGAAGAATACAATTTCTGAATTGAAGAATGCAGTAGAAATATCAAAAGTAGGCTACAGGAAGCAGAGGACCAGATCAGCAAGTTGGAGAATAATGTAGACAAATACTTCAAGACAGTATAAGAGAATGAAAAAAGACTGAACAAGATTGAAGAGGATTTAAGAGAGCTGCAGGACAACAAGAAACATAACATCCATATCATAGGGATACCAGAAGGAGAAGAGAAACAAGGAATGGAAAACCAGTTCAAAACAGTAATGATAGAGTTCGATTGGTAGCGGGAGCAGAGAGCGGACCCCAGAGAGCCCTGAGCAGCCCCACCGCTGCCGCTGGCCTAGTTACCATCACACCCGGGAGGAGCCGCAGCTGCTGCAGCTGGCCCCAGTCACCATCACCGCAACCATGAGCAGCAAAGCCGAGACCCAGCAGCCGCCTGCCGCCACCCCCCCCCGCCCCCCCCCTCAGCGCTGCTGACACCAAGCCCAGCACCACGGGCAGTAGCACAGGGAGCGGCGGCCCGGGCGGCCTCACATCGGCGGCGCCTGCCGGCGGGGACAACAAGGTCATCACAAGGAAGGTTTTGGGAACAGTAAAATGGTTCAATGTAAGAAACACAGATATGGTTTCATCAACAGGAATGACACCAAGGAAGATGTATTTGTACACCAGACTGCCATAAAGAAGAATAACCCCAGGAAGTACCTTCGCAGTGTAGGAGATGGAGAGACTGTGGAGTTTGATGTTGTTGAAGGAGAAAAGGGTGCGGAGGCAGCAAATGTTTCAAGCCCTGGTGGAGTTCCAGTGCAAGGCAGTAAATATGCAGCAGACTGTAACCATTATAGACGCTATCCACCTCGCAGGGGTCCTCCATACAATTACCAGCAGAATTACCAGAACAGTGAGAGTTGGGGAAAGAACGAGGGATCGGAGAGCACTCCTGAAGGCCAGGCCCAACAGCGCCGGCCCTATCGCAGGCGTCGGTTCCCACCTTACTACATGAGGAGACCCTATGGGAGTCAACCACAATATTCCAACCCTCCTGTGAAGGAGAAGTGATGGAGGGTGCTGACAGCCAGGGTGCAGGAGAACAAGGTAGACCAGTGAGACAGAATATGTATCGGGGCTACAGACCACGATTTCGCAGGGGCCCTCCTCGCCGAAGACAGCCTAGAGAGGATGGCAACAAAGAAGATAAGGAAAATCAAGGAGATGAGACCCAAGGTCAGCAGCCACCTCAACGTCGGTACCGCCGCAACTTCAATTACTGACGCAGACGCCCAGAAAACCCTAAACCACAAGATGGCAAAGATACAAAAGCAGCCGATCCACCAGCTGAAAATTCATCCGCTCCCAAGGCTGAGCAGGGCGGGGCTGAATAAATGCCAGCTTACCATCTCTATAATCATCCGGTTTAGTCATCTAACAAGAAGAAATGAATATGAAATTCCAGCAATAAGAAATGAACAAAAGATTGGAGCTGAAGAACTTAAGTGCTTGCTTTTTGCCCGTTGACCAGATGACTAGAACTATCTGCAGTATCTATGCAGCATGGGGTTTTTATTATTTTTATCTAAAGATGTCTCTTTTTGGTAATGACAAACATGTTTTTTTTTTTTTTTAAAAAATAAACCTGTTTTTTCTCAATACACCTTTAAAGGTTTTTAAATTGTTTCATATCTGGTCAAGTTGAGATTTTTAAGAACCTCATTTTTAATTTGTAATAAAAGTTTACAACTTGATTTTTTCAAAAAAGTCAACAAACTGCAAGCACCTGTTAATAAAGGTCTTAAATTAAAACAAAAACAAAAACAAAAAAAAAAAACAGTAATGATAGAAAATTTCCCTAACATGATAAGTGAAAGCATTAATCAAGGTCAGGAAGCACAGAGGGTCCCAATGAAGATCAATCCAAACATACCAACACCAAGGCACATTATATTTAAACTGGCTAATTTCAAATACAAAGAGAGAATCCCAAAAGCATCAAGAGGGAAATGACAAATAACATATAAGGGGGCTCCAAAAAAGGCTATCAAATGATTATTCAACAGAAACAATTCAAGCAAGAAGGGAATGGCAA
This sequence comes from Noctilio leporinus, assembly GCA_004026585.1. Taxonomy (NCBI): domain Eukaryota; kingdom Metazoa; phylum Chordata; class Mammalia; order Chiroptera; family Noctilionidae; genus Noctilio; species Noctilio leporinus. The sequence continues at coordinate 71,339 of PVIW01006137.1, forward strand.
AAAGTATTTCAAGTAATGGTAACCAAGAATACTCTACCCAGCAAGGCTCTCATTCATGATAGAAGGAGAAATAAGGAGTTCCCAGACAAAAAAAGACTAAAAGAATACATCTCTACCAAACTAGCATTACAAGAAATGTTAAAGGGTCTTCTTTAAAAATAAATAAATAAATAAAATGAAGAAACAGAAAAAGTCAAAGAGGAATACAGGTACAAAGGGAGAAAATGGAAATGAATAAGTACTAATCAATAAGAAATAACTCTGGTAAACATATAGGCACTCAATGTAGGAGCTCCGATATACATAAGGGAAATCTTGGAGGACTTTAAGGAAGATGTAGACTGCAACACACTAATAGTAGCAGATTTTAATACCCCACTATCAACAGTGGACAGATCATCCAAACAAAAAATCCCCAGAGATGTTGTGGCACTGAACAACACTCTAGAGGAAATGGTCCTAACTAATGAATACAGAATCTTTTACCCCAAAGAGCAAAATACACATTCTTTTCAAATGCATGTGGATCATTCACTAAGATAGACCACATAGTATGTCACAAGACAAGCCTTCACAAATACAGGAAAATTGAAATCATACCAAGCATGTTCTCATATCACAATGGCTTGAAACTAGAAACCAATCTCAAGGAAAAAAACAAAAATATTCTAACTTATGGAGACTGAATAACATGCTTTTAAGCAATAAAGGGTCAACAATGAGATCAAAGATGAAATCAAAAAGTTCCTGGAAACAAATGACAATGAACACACAACAGCTCAAAACCTATGGGATACGGCAAAGGCAGTGCTCAGAGGGAAATTTATAGCAATACAGGCCTACCTAAAAAGGTCACAAGAAGTTTATAAAAACAACCTAACCATAAAGCTACAAGAACTAGAGGAGCAACAACGAACAAAGCCCAGAGCAAGTAGAAGGAAGGAAATCATCAAGATCAGAGAAAGCTAAATAACTTAGAGACTCAAACTACAATTTGAAGAATCAACAGGTCCAGGAACTGGTTCTATGAAAAAATGAACAAAATTGGCAAGCCTTTATCCAGACTCATCAAGAAAAAGAGAAAGAGGACCCAAATAAACAGAATCAGAACTGAAAGAGGAGAAATCACAACTGATACCTCAGAAATACAAAAGATTGTAAGAAATTACTATAAACAACTATATGACAAAAACTATGACAACCTGGATGAAATGGACACATTTCTGGAAAGGTATAATCTACCAAAACTGAACCCAGAAGAAGCAGAAAGCCTGAATAGGCCAATAACAACTAGTGAAATTAAAGGAGTAATCAAAAATTTCCCAAAGCACAAAAGTGCCGGACTGGATGGATATACAAGTAAATTTACCCAACATTTAAAGAAGAACCAACTCCTATCCTCCTCAAACTATACCAAAAAATTCAGGAAGAGGGAAGACTCCCAAACTCGTTCTATGAGGCCAATATTATTCTAATCCCAAAACCAGGGCAAGACACAACTAAGAAAGAAAGCTACAGGCCAATATCTCTGATGAACATAGATGCCAAAATTCTTAACAAAATATTGGCTAATCAGATTCAGCATTATATTACAAAGATCATACACCATGATCAAATGGGCTTCATCCCAGGGATGCAAGGATGGTACAACATTTGTAAATCAATAAATGTAATACACCACATCAACAAATTGAAAGATAAAAACCATGTGATCATATCAATAGATGTTGAAAAAGCATTTGATAAGGTATAGCAACCATTTATGATAAAAACTCTCAGCAAAATGGGAATAGAGGGAGCATACCCCAACATCATAAAGGTCATCTATGAGAAACCAAGCCAACATCATACTTAACGGACAAAAACTGAAAGCTTTCCCCCTAAGATCAGGAATGAGATAAGGCTGCCCACTTTCTCCACTTCTATTCAACATTGTCTTGGAAGTTCTAGCTATAGCCATCAGAGAAGAAAAAGGAATCAAAAGTATCCAAGTTGGAAAGGAAGAAGTCAAACTGTCATTATTTGCAGATCATATGATAGTGTACATACAAAACCTGATAGGCTCCACCAAAAACTTAACTCAACCTAGTAAGCAAATTTAGCAAAATAGCTGGGTATAAAGTCAATATCCAGAAATCAAAAGCATTTTTGTATACCAATAATGAAACAACAGTAATAGTAGCGAAAAAACAAATCCCATTTACTATAGCAACAAGAAAAATAAAGTACCTAGGAATCAACTTAACTAAGGAGGTAAAAGACCTATACTCAGAAAACTACAGAACAATGAAGAAAGAAATCAAGGAAGATACAAATAAATGGAAGCATATACCATGTTCATGGATGGGAAGAATTAACATCATTAAAATGTCCCTACTACCCAAAGCAATCTACATATTCAATGCAATCCCAATTAAAATACCAATGACAGACTTCACAGAAACAGAAAAAAATAATTCAAAAATGTATATGGAGCCATAAACGCCCACGAATAGCCACCACAATCTTGAGAAAGAAGAACAAGGTAGGAGGAATCACAATACAGGACTCCAAACAATACTATAAGCCTACTGTTATGAAAACTATGTGGTACTGGCATAAGAATAGACATATAGATCATTGGAACAGAATAGAGAGCCCAGACATCAACCCAGGACTCTATGGTCAACTAATATTTGACAAAGGGGGAAGGAACATCAAATGGAGTGAAAACAGTCTCTTCAACAAATGGTGTTGAGAGAACTGGACAGCAACATGCAGAAAGATGAAACTAGACCACCAACTTACATCATACACCAGAATAAACTCAAGATGGATAAAGGATTTAAACATAAGCAATGCCACCATAAAGGTCCGGGAGAAAAATATAGGCAGTAAACTTTTGGATATCCTACGCAGAAATATGTTTACTGATAATTCACCAAGGGCAAAGAAAATCAAAGAACAAATCAACAAATGGGACTATATGAAATTGAAAAGTTTCTGTTCAGCTAAAGAAAATATCAGCAAAATTCAAAGGGAACCAACTGTATGGGAAAACATAATTGCCAATGATACCTCAGACAAGGTCTGATCTCTAAAATATATAAAGAACTAATGCGACTCAACACCAGGGAGACAGACAGCCCAATTAAAAAATGGGCAAGGGACCTGAACAGACAACTCACTGAGGAAGATATACAAAGGGCCCAGAGGCATATGAAAGAATGCTCAACATCACTAGTCATCAGAGAGATGCAAATTAATACCACAAGAAGATACCACCTCACACCTGTCAGAATGGCAATCATCAACAAATCAACAAACAACAAGTGTTGGCGAGGATGTGGGGCAAATGGAACCCTTGTGCACTGTTGGTGGGAATGCAGGCTGGTGCAGCCACTGTGGAAAACAGTATGGGGTTTCCTTAGAAAACCAAAAATGGAACTGCCTTTTGATCCAGCAGTTCCACTACTTGGATTATACCCAAAGAATCTTGAAACACCAATTCCTAAGAACTTATATATCCCTATGTTCATAGCAGCACTATTTACAATAGCCATGTGCTGGAAATAGCCTAAGTGCCCATCAGTGGATGGTTGGATCAAAAATCTTTGGTACATTTACACAATGGAATACTATACAGCAAAAAGAAAGAAGGAACTCTTACCCTTTCCAACAACATGGATGGAACTGGAGAGTATTATGCTTAGTAAAATAAGCCAGTCAGTGAAGGACAAATACCATATGATCTCACTCATTACAGAACAATAGTGAACAAAACTAACAGCAAGCAAAACAGAACCAGATATATGAATACAGTGAATAGGCCCTCAGTGATCAGAGGGAAGGGGTTTTTGGGGAGGGAGTAGGCAGAGGCAAGGAAGGGGGGGCAGTTTAGACAAGACCTAGTATAAAGGAACAATGGACATGGACCACATGTTGGATTGACTTTGGGGGGAATGGGTGGGTGGGGAGGGGTACAGAGGGGAGCAAAAAGGGGATGGTTATAATACAACAACAATAAAATTAAAAAAAAAGAATATGTACATATATTACACAGAGGTTTGTGTTTATACACATATACATACTATATATGTATTTAACTTGCTTTTATGTATCTATTTCTATTCTTATCTATTTTTCTGTCACTATTTAGCCATATAAAGGCAAGTTAAATAGTCCCATGGACGTGACTTGCCATCTCTTTCTTCCTTTGTCCTGTTGTCCATGGTTCTGAACCACGCTTGTATTTTGGAGCACTATTGTTTCTTATAACCATGGTTCACAGTTGACTTGGATCTAGCTTTTCTCCGAAATTTGAACCAGGTCAGAAGAGGCAGTAGCAGAAAGGAAAGAGGGAGCTGGAAGGAAGGGAGTGTAACAGAGCCATGGGTACTGTGTATTATGGAAAGACTGCTACCAAGAAATTTGGACAATGAAGCCCAAGATATTAATTTATCCAGAAGAAAACTACTGCTGACTATGATGAACATATCTACAACAAAAGAAGTAAGATGTTTGTCTGTGGAGTGATACAAGCCCTATAAGCATTGACTTTTGTGGTGTCTGGGTGGTGGGCTGACCCAACTAGGTGTCCTGAGGCAATACTGAAAACTGTCTTCTCATTTGCCATGCTGATGAAAGATAGCTTTTTATTGTTATATAACTTAGACTTACATTTTAGGATTTCTTTAAGTACTTTATGTGCTTTTATTAGTTCTATCCCATTCTTGACAATTATGCCTGCTTTCTCCCTGAGACTTGGAGGAAATCAGAGCTCTACTCCCTTCAGGTCTCTGCTGTCATGAAGTTTATGGCCCATTTCATTGTTTATGTGGACAGAGTCAGAATCTCTTCTCCAGTGACCTCATGAGTACATTGGGAAGACCTTAGAACTATCTGTATGAATGATATATAATTATATCTTATCATGTTTATAATGCAAGATAATTAACTCTTAATTTAATAACTAACTTTTGGTTTAGGACTTAAGATAACTTGAGAATATTTTAATAAGGCTTTATATGTTGAAAATGTTCACATAACATTTTCAGTCAGAAATTTGCACACAAAATTTCCTGGGTCCAAGACTAGACATAAACACCATTGCGACATATGTGTCAAGTAAAGATCTGTTTATGGAAGAATCTATGTTAGTATACTTCCAGTATGTGTGTGTCTGACTAGGGGTTTATTTAATTTTAGCTCCTCATTCCACTCAATTGCATATGAAAAATCACAGCATTAATTTCTGGGTATGGATGTGGGCCAACTCAAAGGCCACTCCACATATAAATCAGGAATTTATTAGATTTACCCCAACCTTTTCCCAACTGTATGATGTGTTCATGCAGATGGGGCAGACATTGACTGCTAAAAATACTTCTAGAAGTGCTTTGGGACTTTGCCATCTCCTGAAGAATTCTAGACATATATGTATTCTTTAGTGAACTGTGTTTATTTATTGCTCCATGGCAGTAAAGTCTCTCTTTCAGTATCTTTAATGGCCTCTGTTCCCTCTGTCCCTTGGGCTTTTCAGGTCACCCCAGCTGAGATCTGCAAAGCTGAGACCATAGTATCTGGGTCACATAACTGTTTCTGCTGCCAACACACGTTTTCCTTCACACTGCTATTAACTCTGCAGTAAAGAAGGAAGATTGGCCAATGAAAGTGTCCTAGGTCTTCAAGTTTTACTCAGGTTTCATAGTCTCTGTAATTTGAGCTCCTTAAACTGAGTGGTTTAGCAGTTATGGTCAGATGACTGCTTTATCCTGACCTGTCAGCTGGACAATCACGTTTGGGGTGTGTGTATGTTTACATAGTGCTGTAATTGAGATGAGGTAGCTCAGAAAAGCCCTGGCAGAGGCCTCCATAAGGATATGAAATGCTGCCAGAAATCTCTGCCTGCTACACTTGATTCACAGGCCCATTGGTCACCCCAGACCCCCCAGCCTAAGACCCAAGGTTCAGTTTACCTGCATCAGTAAATTGACAGTTATGTGGATGTGAGCTGTTTCCTCTATCTTGCCTGAAAAAACCACAGTACCATAGGAATGTTGGAAGAAGTGTGTCCATGATAAATGAGTGAGGGGTGTCTCCTAGCAAGGCCTGGTGGTTCTGGAAGAGGCAGGGTTGTTTGGAAGTTTATGATAACATCTATCTTTTATCCCATGAACCATAAGCTGAGGAGAAATCAGAGTGGTACTTGTAAGGCCCTACATTCCTTTTATTGATGTAGTGTGTGTATGCACATTTTTGGACTAGCTATTTATAAGCATGCTTATGTCTCAGGCACCGTGCTTATTAAAGACAAATATTTTACCTCTTAGCAAAGATGAAAATAGTTTTCCCAGATTTCCTGGCAGGCAACCACCTCTTTCATCTGCAGATTTCAATGTAATAAGGTATTGATTTAGGGAACAGAACTTGTTTCAATGTCACATTCCCGAAGAGCATAAAACCAGGTTGACCAGGGTGAAGGGCTATTTTCCTCCATCTTAGGATATTTTGAATGTTATTGATGCTTTGTTGAGTGAAGTTGAAATAGAAGCAATGGTAGAGTAAAAGAGAGGGAACTCTCCAAAGAGTGAGGAAGCTTTAGTTTATAGGAAAATGTCATGCTTTCAGGTTGCCTGATTACTCTTAGTCAGGTTTTATGCTGTATGACAAGATTCTTCTTCTAACTTCAATGCCCTATACCTATTTTAGTTCCATATTCAAACTTCATAGTCAAAACTCTCCTGGTGTTATAGAAACATAGGCAGCATACAGCTTGATCTGAAGGCAGCATAAAGTGATTAAAGCAGGGTTCCCCTGGGGAACCAAGGACAGAACAGGGATCAGGAGAATGCATTAAGGCAGTTCCTTAGCCAGCTGGGGCTTGAAGAAAGGGAGAAACAAAAGGCAGATATTTGAAGGAGCAAGATAATAACCACTCCATTTTCCTGACCAAGTACTGGCCACTGTAATGGCACATTTTCTGTTTTCTCTCTGAATCCTTGCCATGACCTGTACATAGCCATTTCTTTCCTTCTCTTTATGAATATGGGTTGGCATACTTAGGGTGCCTGAGTGACCTGCTTCCCACTGCGGGTGTTCCAGTCCCACTCCCTGCATGCTCTTTGTCCTGTCCTACTTCAAATTTGAGAGTTCTTTGTCAGATAGATGTATGAAAAGTAGCTTCTACCATTCTATGGCTTGACCCCCTCCTTATCGAAACATTGGTAAATTATTGTTTATTGTTAAGCAGATCATTGTGAACTTCTTTATTTCTAGGAATGTTTCTCGCCTGTAAGTATGTAATATTAAGATAGCCATGCCAGCTTCCTTTTAGTTGTTGCTTGCACACTGTATCTTTCCCCACCCCCTCTTTGTTTATACTTATATTTAAGTTGTACTCTTATAAGCATCAGTTTGTTCCCCATTTTAGTCTGATAATATTTATCTTTTACTTGAAATGTGCATTTACTAATATAATTGAATCAATGTCTACACTTTCACTATTTGTTTTCTAATTGTCCACATCTGTGTTCCTTTTTCTTTCTTTTATTGACTTTTTTAGGTTAATATTTTCACTTATCCTTCCCTCCTTATTAGTTTGTTAGCTACATATTGCTTTACTATTCTTTCAGCAGTTATCATGGAAATAATAGTAACCTTCCTTGACTCACTAAAGCCTAATTTAAATTAATTCTTTGATAGCATTCTGAATGAAGGGACCTTAGAACACTTTAACTCCACTGTTATGTGGGTCTCAGTTTGTTGATAGTGATGCTATCAGTTAGGAACTCTGGAGCACTCAGCCAGGCTGTCCTACTTGTGGCAGCCCCACAGGCATTCGCCCAACTGGAGCCAATGTTACAGCTAGATGCACCCTTGTGGTTATTATAATTGCAAGATGCATTCAGCAATAACCATAAGGGAACTGTGAAAAAAACTATGTTTATTACACAGAAGTTAGATGATACCTGGCAGTCTGGGGCCAAACAGGCAGGTCTCGAGGAGAAAAAGAGAGAGAAAGAGAGAGAGAGAGAGAGAGAGAGAGAGAGAGAGAGAGAGAGAGAGAGAGAGAGAGAAAGAAAGAAAGAAAGAAAGAAAGAAAACCTGAGGTTCTGCTTTTATTAGGGTCCAAAGTGGTGTGCTTAAGGTTTCTTGGGTTCTATATTCTTTATTGGTAAATTTAAAACATAAGGGTAAGAATGATGAAGGGAGAATTGGGGTCACTCAAGTGGTCAGTTATCTAAGTTACCCAGGGCTTTCTGAACAGAGAATTCATGGGTAAGGGTGACCTGATTTTTAGTTGGTTTGCTGCTAGTAGTTGTTTCTTGTAGTTGGCAATATGTTTATTTGAGATGGATGTCTTTGAAATGAATACCTAGGCAAGCAAAAGCTCCATGGCAGGGAGGTACTACACTGCAATCAAAAAGCTTAATGTCAAGTACTTACACTAACTACATCATTTACACACCTTCCTCCTTTGGTGCTATTGCTATGCCTTTTTAATTTACATATATTAAAAACCCTCAGGCAGAATTACTGTATTATGTAATTAGTATTTATTTGTTTACCCACATACTCATGGATCTTTGTATCTTTCTACATCTCTGGGTTCCCTCCCAAGACTGTTTCTTCCTGAAGGATCTACTTTTGCTTCTGAGATTCTGCTGATTGTCTTGATCCAGTCAGGGACTTCAATCTTCAGGGGTCAATCCTGGGCTCCACTCCTTGTGAGAGCTGTTTTCCCCTTGTTCCTTGTGTGTAGCCTTTTAGGGTTTCAATGGAGAACCTGGTTTGCTTCCCAGCGCTTCTTCTCTTCACTGAGGCTGAACTTTGTTTTACTCCTCAGCACCATGAGTTTGCAAAAAGCTCTGCTCAGCTTCCCAACCACTATCTTTGCTTTTGGAATTGGTGTATGACCAACAGCAAAAGTGTCTCCCAAATTCAGGGCTCTTCTTTGGTGATTTCCTTCTTCTTCTGGATATGTGAATTCTCATTGTTTTGGTAGTTCACAGTATGTTTCAAGTGGGTTTTTAGGTATACATTTGCCCATAACTTGTTCAGGGCTGAGCCTAGGTTCTAACCCTGGGACCTCTGACTCTCTGTCTCAAGTTCTTTCCTGAGGCCATGATATTGTCTTCATTTCTGAGGCTTGTGGGCTTTGGGATGGAGGAAGCTAGATATGGAGGCAGCAGAGAATAAACTTGAGGGAAGAGACCTCTTGGTAGTTCTGTGCTGTGTGAGCTGATCTCTTCCTGGAGTCATAGCCCCAGGATGAGAAATGCTGCTCTGCAGAGTAGGTGCCTGGCCAGCAGGTGCCAGAGGCCTTAGCAGTTGGCTCAGGCTGTCAGTGTTAGTCAAAGTGAAGCTAATTGTAGAGTGATGTGACATTTTCACATCAGCTTTCCATTAATGAGTGTACTGGACCACAAAGATATTTATGGCAGGTCCCTCTACTATACATATACCTCCCAGAGGGGAAATAATATGTAACAAATGTCAGGCCAGTACTTTTACTTGAAATCCCAAATTTCCCAGACCAGCTGGATACCATTCTGTGGGTACTCATTTTTCTCAGGCCGAGGGTTTGGACCTCCTTGGGAGACAAATATGCAGGCTTCTGTTGTGTGCATCACCTGTCGTCATCCAGGGCCACACACAGGTACCCTGAGCCCTATCCTTGGATCTGAATTATTTGTCAGATGGACTTCTCTTGAAGGTAAAAAGCAAAAGGAAGATTCTTTACTTCTGAGTGATGACATCTTTCATCTCACCTTCTCTCCAGCCTATGGGTTTGCTTTGATTTTCAGAGAGTCACTTCTGATTCCCAGTGCAAGCTTCTTTCCTTGCACAGTACATCTTGCAAGACTCTCTTTTTTTGGAGCAGTATGAATCCTTTCCCAATGTCTTTCATCTATTTAATGCACTGAGAGAGGGTGGACAAGTGCTGACTTGCACATTCTGGCATTAGAGATACTTGGCACTACTCTAGTTCTGCTGTTTAGTAGCCATGTGAACACAAGCAACTTACCTACTTCCATAGGCCTCAGTTTCCCTATCAATTAAATGGGTATATGATAGGATTTTAGGATATTGAAAGATCTAATGAATAATAATTACTAAAACAGTGTCTGGCACAGAGTAAATAGTTAATAAATGGTAATGCTGTGATTGGTATGGTGTTAGCTTTATCATGAGCTTGTTACTGTAGATTTAAACTCAGATACTATCGTAGCCATTGAAATGAATTTTTCCTCCTTAAGTTTCTCAAGAACATGTGAAAATGTTTTAAGACTGACTCCATTCACTTTCTAACCTATTCACAACTTATGAAAACCTTAACTTGCATTGCCTTCATCACCAAAGACCCAGTTTAAGCTTCTCTTCTTGGAAACTTGGTACTTCTAGCAGACTGGATCACCATTCCTCTTCCCTAAATGCTACAGCACTTACTTTCTTATTTCCCTGCATCACAGGGAGCTGACAGTTTATATATATAGCTCACTGCACAAAGATATCATAAACTCATCACAGACAGGTGGGGACCACACAGACATACAGAGTTATGTTTCCCAGTGGATTTCCCTGCAGTATGCTGCCAGTATGAGATTGGTTCAGAACAAGGGTTATGTAGTAAAACAGACCTGCAGTCAGATTTTACGTCTGTTAATTATTGTCCCTTAGGAAAGTGAGAACAGTGGTTTCTACTTCTCAAGGAAGCTCTAAAGATGAAACCATAGCTTACATTGCTAGGCACATAGTAATTGCCTAATAACTAGTAACTATAGTTAGTAGTTAGTGATTAATTAATTAATTGCACTAACAAATTAATAGGGATAGCTGAGATTTTGGACATCTTCCTTCAGCATTTGTAGCCTAAATGCCAGCTTCCCTTTTAGCAGATCACATTCATCAAGTGCCCAAGTGAACATGTATTGAGCTGAGTGAAGTTCAAGAAGAACTCCATAGCCTTGGTCTTGCTCTGCAACCCCCACAGTTGTTAAACAGTTACAAATGAATTAGCAAGGCACACTTATAAAAAACAGACCAGCAAAGCCTCTCATGTTTAATACATTGCAGGCCCTGTGAATTGTAAACATAAATTAAAGCCCACAATGCTATTGTGTTTTGAAGCCCTTAAGAAAGCCATTCTCTTTTAATCATAGGACAAGGAAATACGTTTGGAAAGTTTATGCAATGCTTTAAACTTCTTACAGTTTTTCTGATGATTTGTAGCTCATTTTCTTTTGTTTTTCCAATATAATGACCACCTAAAAGAGAAATCATGACAGTAATAAATAGCTTTAGTTGTCAAATGCATTTTAGGTCATATTTATGATCAGAAATGGGACATTCTAGTGATTGGCATGGAAACCCACCAAAGGAATGGATGGTAGACTAGGGGCTAGAGTTGCAGCCCAGAGTCAGGAGGGAATTTTGCTGGTCCACTGTTTATGACCTTTTCCAAAGAGGCTCCTCTGGCAGCCTTAGGCACAGCAGTGTCAATATAGTTGGGGACTTCTCCTCAAGGGACAAGCTGCCCAAGATGGCTTGGAAATGCTGAAATAGTCCCAGACTTGGAACACGAAGGTGAGGACAGGTGTCTGCTTCCATGCAATAATCAAGGTGACTATACCATGCTGTTTCTGAATTGACCATTTAACTTGAACTGATCTTACCCTTTCCTCCATTGCCTACCTATATTTCTCCTATCCCCATCCAAATATATTAGTGCCACAAAATTGACAAAACCAACCTGAATTTTAGCCTTTTTTAGATATAACCTGTGAGAAACAGTTGCTATCAAATGAATAAATTTGCTCTGCTCCCATGCTTGGGTCTTAGGAGCTGTCTCTCGCCAACTTCAGGCTTCCTTACTAGGTTCACTCTTCTCCAAATTACAGAGCCAACAAGAGCAGCACTACAGCTGACAGATTAGAGGAGAATGGCTAGAATCCAACTTGTTACTTGGCCACAGGAAAAGAGAGTAATATTAGGAGGAAATTTCTAAATTTCCTCTGATCAGCAGGGGCCTTTGAGTCCCTGCTTCTCTTTCAAAGTCTTCTTTCAGACCTACTTCATATCCTATGTGTGCAATCTTGAATTAAGTCTATTTCTCCCTTTTTCCACTCAGTTCAACCCTGTCTCATCCAATTAAACCAAAACCACATGTTGATCAGCACCGGGAGCCAGCCGCTGAAGCCACTGGGTCTCTGCCTTCAATAGCTCAATTAACTGCTGTAGCAATTTGTTATAAATATAACACATGTCAATTAAAAAAAACCTTAAAGCTAGAGCAAAGCACAGAATATGAAAATAAAAATACCTTTAATTACACTCAACTATTATAACTTGATAATCTTCCTATATACATATATGTTATCCACTAATCTGGATTCTGATGTTTTAATTACATGTTAATTTCATATTGGCATGCATCATTTTCTCTTGTGTTATTCATGAGAGTATTTGGACTAGGAGGCAGAACTCATTCTTTATCTTTTAGACTCTTCTCCCCAATCTGCAGCTGTGGTGGATGGCAGCTTCCACTATTTCCCTTGTGAATTTGTTGAAAGGCTGATACAAAAGTAAATTGTTACCTGTCAATAATTAATATTACTTTATTTCTACATATCCCCTGAGACCGAATTCATAATAAGCTACTAATAAATTCTGAGTTGATTATGTTTGGAAATGTTGCCTATCCACATAGTCCTGCAGGAGAGATGCACCATCTCTCAAAACCTGGCTTGTTGGGAAAATCATCCTGGGCTCTGAAGATGAAGACAAAGGGTTAACCAGAGCAATGTGTCAAAGGGTTTAAAAAAAAATCGCAGCCCCTTTGCAGAGGGGCCTGAAAGCCTCTTCTTGAGTCAGCAGGCAGTTAATAGGAGCCTTATCTGTGAGAGCAATCATCAGGAAAAGTTGTACTTCTTTTGGAGTACAAAGGCACTGCTTTCTTCTCTTGGGCCCTGACTGGAGCTCTTGAGACAGAAGAAAACTGTTGGCCACAGTTCTAAAAGCTACAGATAAAGGCTTTGATTTGTTAATTAAATTTTTACTATCTGCATTTGATATCTCAGCCAAATTGTATCTGCTGCAGGAACAACAAGAAAGTCCCTCACTTCAAAGGGGCGCCCACTTCATGACCTGTAATTAGGGAATTTACTGCATGGTGAAGTGTTGTCTGGGGTGCACCTGCCACTCTTGTGCCCCACACACTATCCCTCAGTGAGACCTGCTTGTCTAGGCCACTTCCAAACAGTCCTGGAGTGGGGAGGTGCAGGCTGCTGGCATGAGGCAGGTGTGACAGCCCGCACAGCCCTGCATCACTGACAAAGCCTACCTGAGAGAGCTGGCCTCCTGGGTGTCTTCCTGAAAAATGTCTCCTTTAATGAAAATGTTGAAAGGCCAGAGTCATGCTGGGTGAGGTCACCTGCTGGCTGCTGGCTCCAGGCAGGGTCTTACCCTTTCCTGTGAGCTTGACCAGACTCTCCCGCTGCTTCACAGGGGCCACACAGTCCTCTGGCCCTTTTGTTCCCTCTGGTGCGCAGACACCATTAAAGGATATTTATAGGTTCCTATGTGGGGTTGCTTCCTGAGAGGAAGGCATTTACTGGTCAGAGCTAGCCACTTTTTTTTTTTTTTTTCATCACTATAATTGAAATTTGCAAACTAATTGTTTACAGAACTGCATCTCTACTTCATAAGCTTTTCCTTGTCCATAAGCAGAGTAGAGCCAAGTTTTGAGATACTTAAGCAATTAATTGTGCAGGACATTCCTTTTATTAGTTTTTAAAAAATTTTCCTTAATCTTTATTTTTAAAATAAAAATTTGATACTATAGTTTTAAATGTAAAAATGTCTTCCTCCAAACATTTGGGAAAGATGGAAAAGTATAAACAAACAATGTTCAAAAGTACAAAATTCAATTTAAAAAAGCAATTTGAGATCTATAAAATTTTCACAGAATAGATTGAAATGGATTATTTTTTCAGACAAAAGGTCTGGACATTTTGATGGTGGGTGGATTTAATCATGACTGTTGAGCTGGTCTGTGTAACAAGGGAGTTCATGACTAGAAGAGGAAGTTGGGCGGGGGGTGGGGAGGACACTTTCTAGCAACCATATACTGCATTAAAGGACACAATCTAACAGGAGACAAATCATTGTTGAGGTTCTGAGCTGTTGTTAGAAATCAACGACTTACTGATTATCAGACGAAATCAGTCTTCTTGTCTTTCAGTCACCTAATAATGCTATTTACTGTCAATCCATGTATTGACTGGGCTCACTTAGAAGAAGGTACATACATATATGTGCTTTCATTTGCTCTTGCCAGCCTATTTGTGAAAAGTGGCCTCTGACTATTACTGTGAGATATTTCACCAGGAAAACCTTAATGGTGTCTGTCTATAGGTTCTAATGTAGGCCTTGTCACTTGAAGGAAGAACCTAAAAACCACAAATTTCAGTATAATCTTGTCTGGAATTCTAGGAGGTAAGACATGGTACCAAGCCATAGAATTCACATTGAGAAAGAGAAATCAATGGCAAATGGTGGCAGTATCACTGGAAGTGTATGTGTGTATGTGTGTTACTATGACATTATGACACTCAATGTCTTAGAGACCAAAATGTTCTATTTCAGAACATTAAAATGGGTACTATTACTTCTAGCATTTATTAATACACACAAGTTCCAGGCTCCATACTGAGTAAATTATTTCTATTATCTCATTTAATTCTGATAATAACTATGAGGCAAGTAATATTATTGCAAATGAATAAAATGAACAAATTAAGGCTTAAAAAGCCTTTTAATAAGATCACCTGGTGCCAAGATTTGTTTCCAGGTCTGTGCCTGTACTTTTTCCTTCTATATTACAGTATTCCCTAGGATCAAGAAAATAGACTTCATAGGAAATAAAGGTATTTCTTGGATGTTATAAAGTGTCAGAAGGTTGAGTTTTTCTTTTCTTAATACTTTCTGGAATGACATAAAATAGGGGAGTAGCCAAGATCACATTTGTTTAAATATTAGAGGACACATACTCTTATTTTTAATGAATTAATCTCATAATCAAAAAGGGAATTTATTCCTTTTTCCCCAGATGATGATAATACTATTTATAATTTGACTATAAACTATGAGTAATTTATTTTGCCAAGTTCAAGAGGTAGCAGGTAACTTCAGATTATAAATAACAAAATTCAGAGAAGAACAACTTATAGAAATAAAGAGAAGAGAATAAAACAATTTAAAAGTTAAAAATTCAATAGGGAGGTAACTAGTCTTTTTCAAAATGTGCATGAAATAGAGACCATAAGCTAAAGAAATGAAGATTATACTACAACATCTAAAATCTACTGGTGGTTTCAAAACATAACTGTTGGAATGAGGAAAAGAGTGCCTTCAAAACAAAATATGGTAAAAGATGCATCTGATGTGCTTTGCATAATGAGCTTTTGTGTAGCTCTGAACCTAGAGGTAAATTAATTAACCTTGCCCATTGTGGATTTAACATAAATATCATATTGGTTTTGTCCAGAGCCCACCAATAATTTCTTACATACCACTCTCCATGATTCAGGAGGAAGGCATGGCACACAGGAAATGTCAATGCCGTGGGGACTCTCAAAGTGAGGCTATGTCTCTATACCCCAGAAAAGAGACACTTCCACCAGAGGATTTTTACAACATGACTTGGGAATGGGGGCTCCAGGATAGGGGTTCCAGGTTATCTCAGCATCAGCTCATCATAGTCTGCCATATCAGAGGAAAAACAAATGGCAAAATATATCTTAAGTGCTATCATTCATATTTCCCAAACATCATGAAAACTTTGGGGCTCTTTGATCTGACTTTGGTTTCTTAGCCATCCAGTTACTTAGAGGTAACAATGAGAAAATAGGATTAAACTTGGTATTCTCCATAAGTCTTAGAAAACAGTACTAAAATTCATATGAAGTCTGTTTAGTCATAAGCTACGTGAAGGCCCAGGATGACAAATTAAGATGAATGTAGATGGCCTGGGATCAATGTTGATGGACCTGATAACTATTGTCTGCTTTCTATGTCTCTCTAGGGGTTTTCATGAGGTGATCTGGATATTCTAATAAAACATGGCAAAAACCTGCTTCCAGACATTGCTCTTCCCAGTTAAAGGAAAGCTGGAGGTTTTCAACTGTAGAGTATGTACCAGTAAAAAACTTCTTGACTTACTTACTCCATCCATTCTAGAGATCATGTTAATGAAAATTGTACCTGTATATTTGGCAGATTCTTTCAAATCACATCAGTTTGGCATAGATGGACTATAGATGGTGGAAAATTTCTTGGACAAGAGTCTGGGGCAACTCCCAATCTTTAGCTTTTACTCCATGTTCAGTTTTTGGCAGGAAATCCCTGGAAAAGTCACCTTAACAGGCATATGTAAATGGGAGAAAAATGCAAACTTGGCTTCTTCCATAAGTAGGAGAATGCATTGCTGATGAAGGCATACATGGAGAGAAGCCAGGGCAGGACTGAGTGGAGAAGAGATAAGGCAACTATGTTCTGAGCTTTGAAGGGAAACAGTTGAAAACATTAGGACACAGGAGATGAGCTAAGCAAGCACTGCCTTCAAGGGTCAGAAGTGACTCAGCAAGTGGGTTGCAATGGCCCAACTCAATATCCTGGAAAGGCCAGGTTCACCTGCACCTTCTGTGGCCAGATATCTGGGTTGGAATCCCTGGTCTACCTCTCAGGTGTCAGATGACGTTGGGCAAAGTCATTGGTGCTTAGAGTGAGTTATTTCCCTTACTGATAAAATGGGGCTAGTGATAGTATCCACTTCATAGTGGTTGTCATGAGGGTTAAATGAATTAATACATGTATGTCCTCCGAAGACTCTGATGCATTAGTTAGTATTATGTGGAAGCAGGATCCTTTTCTCATGAACTTGAAATAGCTTCTTGGCATGCCCTTTGGTCAACCTGAGAATTGATAGGGTAAAACCAGTTTTCTACTGCAGTCAGCCAAACTCACTATCATTGTCCCTCTGGATTTGGAAAGAATGACACATGAATTGAAAAGCTGTTCATCCTTCCCTGCTTCCAGGAGACAGAAGCACTGCACATCAAGTCAATATGGAATATGGAGTGCCTCCCCCCATCAGGTTTATGTGTGGACTCTGAGACACCATCATGACATAGCCCTTGGCTCTCATTGGCCAGCAAAAAGAAGAGCATGAGTCCACATCTCAGCTCTGACACTAATTATTTAACCTGGGCAAGTCACTCAACCAATTAGTGTTCCAGTTTCCCCATCAGAAACCCTCCAGGGCTGTGAGGAACATTAGTACATGTAAAACATTTAGAATTGTATCTGACACAATGTCAGCACCATATGAATGCTAGCTATCTCTACGATTATTTTTCTTAATAGCTAACAGGAATCCAAGTTCTTGGGGATCCAGTTTCTGAATGCCAAATGAAAGAGTTAGTATTCATTTATTAATTAGCCAATAAACATTTAAAAATACCTACTTTGTCATACACTTATTAGATCCTGAGAGACAGGGGTGAATAGCAATCAGGACTTTGAATAAAACAGGAGCTGGGAAAAGAGGAAGATAGAGCTGGCTTCACTGAGGGTACATTGAGCTGTTGCTTATACAATGAGCATGTGTTCTCTAGCAGGTAGTGCTGAGGAAAAAGCAGTAAAAATGATGGTGGGTGTTTCCCAGTGTATTGGATATTGGGGAACAACAATTGTTTGTTTTGATCCAAGAATGAATTAGGTGTTGAAGGTGATGATGGAGAAAGAAAAGACCCAACTCATGAGGACTCTATATTTAGGCAATGAGAAGTCACTTGGGTCATTAAAGAGGAGACATAACATGTTTAAGGTTCTGATTTGGAGTCAGTATAGAAAATAGAGAAGACGCTGAGGCTTAAAGCAGAGAGAACAATGAGTGTAGGAGGGAAGGCAGCTTGACCTGACTAAGGGAGCTTCATTAGGAGGAAGGGGCAGATTCAAGAGATATTCATGAGTTAGGGGTGATGTTTCAGTGAATAAACTAAATAAGGGAGAGAGAAATCAAGAATATCTCTCAGGTTTGTAAAGTTGTAGGTATTAATGAGTTTAAAATTTTTAATTTAGAGGAGGGAAGATGGCGACAGAGTAGAGAGCAGTGCTGATGGTGTTCTCGAGTACCAAAGCAGCTAGAGGACAAGATAGGGAGCATGAGACATCTTCAGGACCCTAGGAATTGGAGCCGGCAGCATCTGGACACAGGGGAGCACAGCCCAGAGGCAGAGGAGGCCAGCAGGACATTAGGTGAGGCATTCCCGACCGGCTGGCGGGCCAAGGTCAGCTCTGGGCAGTGACGGCTCTGCCCAGAGGGGCACGTTTAACCTAGGCCAGCTCCAGGCTCCCTGGCGACTGGAAGTCTCAACAGTGAAGTGCGGTTAGCGAGGGCAAACACTGTAGGGAACGCGGAATTGAACTTCTGCAGGGGAGGGACTGTGTGAGAGACTCACTCCGGCAACAGGGAGAGGAGGCTCCGAGCGGGGCTAGAGGTGGAGAAGAGTCCTGTGGGAAGCCGGAGTGGGGTAGCGGGAAGTGCATCAGACAGGGCGGCAAGAGGGCCGAAAACGGTGCTGTTGGGCCACCGGGGAAACAGCAGCTAGAAACCCCTGCGACGGGGGAGGCCCAGCTCTGCGCATCCACACAGGCCCCCAGGCTCTGCGGGAAACTCCAAACGGTGAGCCTGTGAGCCAGCAAGCCAGTGAGCCAAAACTATTAGTGGGGGTAACTGACCCGCCAATGCTGGAGACAAAGGACGCACTGCCCACGCCTGGGAGGGGCTCATCACAGAGGCCGCGTAAAGGACTCCAAGGAGAGCTGGTTGGCTTGGAGGAGTGGTGCCCGTCCTGGAAGGGCGGGGCAGTGTAGGCCGATCCCGGACAGTGTTGACAGACAGGCCTGGCCTCCTCCTGGAACTGCGGGGGTGGGGCCAGTCATCACAGGGACCAGCGAAGTTGCAGGCTGCCCTGCATGGGTGCTGGGTGCTCGTCCTGGGCAGGAACCTCGGTCAGGAGTGGGAGGGGACACCCTGCGGGCTCCAGAACACCGGCAGCCCTAAAACCCAGCCAGGCTGCAGAAGACCCAGCTTACCTGGGGGCGGACACTCAGAATCAGCTCTGACTGTGACAATCAGAGGCCCTGCCACACGCCAAGACTGGCTAGAATATAGACTATAGACTGTAAAGACCTGACCAAGAAAAAGAGGCAGCCTCAGGGAAGGGATTGCTGCCAATCTCAAGCACCTGAATTATACTGAGAGCAATATGAACTATTAATCCCCAACATATCCTTTGCAAAAGGTACTTCTCACATATTCTTAATCCCCCCCATACCTCAATCCACCTAAATACCCAAGACCCTCCCCCTACTCTCGAATTAAAGTCTACTCACTCTGTGGCTGTAACGCATTCCCAGTCCTCAATCTAAGTATTCCTCCCTTCCCCAGCCTTTCTAAACCCTTTCTTTATTCTTTTCTTCCTTCCTCTTTTTTTTTTTTCTTTTTAATTTTTCTTTTCCTTTTCTTCCTGATAAAGCCCACAGGTTCTGCCTCCACCTGGACCAATCAGAAATCATAAAGGGGGAACACACAGCTAAAACGTTTCTTTATTAATATTGATTTCTCTTTGTCTTGTGACTTTCTCCCCCCATCCATTTTTTTTTTCTTTCTTTCTTTCTCCTTTCTTTTCTCCCTGATAGAACCCACTGGTCCTGGCTCCACCTGGACCAAACAGAGACCATAAAGGGTGAACAGACACCTAAACCTTTTCTTTATTAATATTGATTTCCCTTTCTCTTGTGACTTTCTCCCGTTTTTTCTTTCTTTCTTTTTTTTTTTTTTTCCGCTAAAAGCCCTCAGGTCCAGGCTTCATCATGACCAGTCAGGGATTATTAAGGGTGAACAGCCATCTAAACACTTTCTTCTTATTATTATTATAATTTTTATTTTTTTTTTCCTTTTGCAATTTTTTTTTGTTTGGTTTGGTTTGGTTTGGTATTTTGTTATGGGGTTTTTAATTTTGTTTGTTTTTGTTTTTGTTTCTGCTAAAAGCCCGCAGGCCCAGAATACAACCAGACAGCCCAAATAAAGGACACACCAGGAACAGCAAGTGGAGAAAAACTGGGAGATGGCAACATTGAACTCCAGAAATCTCCTATCACAGAAGGGTGCTCAACTAAGGCAAGGAAGCAAAGCAGGATAACCCAAGGAAAGAACAAAAATAAATAAATAAATAAAGAGCAAGCAAGAACAGACACGCAAAATGGGGAAAAAAAGAATCAGTCCATCACCAAAAGGAAAGGAAGAATCCCCAGAAAGAACACAAAATGAAACAGAGGCATCTGGAATATCAGATAAGGAATTCAAAAGAATGATGATAGAGAAGCTCAGTGAGCTCAGCCACATCAAAGAAAACTGTAAACAACTCCAGGAGAACTACAAAGAACTCCAGGGAAATTACAAAGAACTCCAGGGAAGTTACAAAGAACTCCAGGGAAATTACAAAGAACTCCAGGGAAGTTACAAGGAACTTATCGAGAACTACAACAGCATGAAAAAGGACATGGAAACTATCAATAAGTGCCAGGAGGAAATGAAGAATACAATTTCTGAATTGAAGAATATAGTAGAAGGAATCAACAGTAGGCTAGAGGAAGCAGAGGACCGGATCAGCGAGTTGGAGGAAAATGTAGACAAATAGTCCAAGATGGTACAAGAGAATAAAAAAAGGCTGAACAAGACTGAAGAGGGGTTATGAGAGCTGCAGGACAACATGAAATGTAACAACATCCATATCATAGGGATACCAGAAGGAGAAGAGAAACAAGAACTGGAAAACCTATTCAAAAAAGTCATGATAGAAAATTTCCCTAACATGATGAGAGAAAACATGAATCCAGTTCAGGAAGCACAGAGGGTCCCAATGAGGATCAACCTAAAACAGACCAACACCAAGGCACATTATTATTAAAATGGCTAATTTCAAAGACAAAGAGAGAATCCTAAAAGCATCAAGAGAGAAAAGACAAATAACATACAAAGGGGCTCCAATAAGGCTATCAAATGACTATTCAACAGAAACAATTCAAGCCAGAAGGAAATGGCAAAAAGTATTTCAAGTCATGGTAAACAAAGGCCTGCAACCAAGAATACTCTACCCAGCAAGGCTCTCATTCAAGATAGAAGGAGAAATAAGGAGCTTCCCAGACAAAAAAAGACTGAAAGAATACATCTCTACCAAACCAGCATTGCAAGAAATGCTAAAGGGTCTGCTCTAAAAATAAGTAAACAAATAAAA
>PVIW01006138.1:0-27449 GCA_004026585.1 Noctilio leporinus
GACTGGCTTATTTCACTAAGCATAATACTCTCCAGTTCCATCCATGTTGTTGCAAAGGGTACAAGTTCCTTCTTTCTTTCTGCTATATAGAATTCCATTGTGTAAATGTACCAAAGCTTTTTGATCCAATCATCCACTGATGGGCACTTAGGCTGTTTCCAGCACTTGGCTATTGTAAATAGTGCCGCTATGAACATAGATGTGCATACGTTCTTATGAATTGGTGTTTCAGGATTCTTTGGGTATAGTCCAAGTAGTGGAATTATGGCATACTCTTTTAATGGCTTTTTAAAAACCAGCCTGTTGCCCTGGCCTGCATGGCTCAGTTGGTTGAGCATCATCCTGCAAACCAAAACATTTCCGGTTCAATTCCTAGGTCATGGGCTCTGTGCGCTGCCCGCATCAGGGGTTCTTACAGAAGACAGGAGGCAACCAATCAATGTTTCTCTCTCTCTTTCACCCTCCCTTCCCCTCTCTCTAAAATAAAACTTTTTTAAAAAATTTTTAAACAGTCTGTTAAATAGCCCCTTGTTTTCTGTTTGCAGATACATTGGAGCTTCATGTTAAGTTTTATTTTGTTGTAGCAGTCTTTTACAGTGGCAAATTGTGGTTAATATCAAGTATATCCTCATTTGGTGATATATTTGAGCATTTTTCTTTGAAAGTTCAACTTGGGCAGTATTTTGTGATTGTGGCTTTATCCTTTCTTATAAGTAATACTTTAAAATACAAGTGTTTACTTATATATTTAAAAGGATAAATGGAAATTTTTTGCAATAAGCAGTGTAAACACTTTCTCCAACACGTGTAACTGGCATTATAACCTGATGAGTGTAAACACTTTCTTCAACACATGTAACTGGCATTGTAACCTGATGAAAGCTTGGTTCTCCATTTACCTGGCTATATACGAGGACCATATCTTCCAGTCAACAAAGCATGTTTTTAAAAATTCATGTAATTATGGCCCTGGCTAGTGTTGCTCGGTTGGTTGAAGTGTTGTCCTGAAAACCAAAAGGTCATGAGTTCAATTCTTAGTCAGGGCACATGCCTGGGCTGTGGATTCAGGGCACATACAAGAGGCAACTAATCAATATTCCTCTCCCTCTCTTCCCTTCTCTCCAAAATCAGTAAGTGTGTCCCTGGGTGAGGATAAAAACTAACATGAAATAAAATAAAATTCACTAATTATGGAAGATATCTATAATTGATACAGTTAACCTCATTTAAGCAGATGAAGTTTTTCAGTTTGTCTATTACTGATTTTTGCTTTTGGCCCTAAGTTTTAGACTCTTAAATGGCCACAATGGAACCGGAAACATGGGCATTTACCCACATAGCACAGCCTCCACATTTGGGCTCAGGGTACCAGTGCAGGGTATAGTCAGGCAGTGGTTAGAAAGGCAAGATGCCCAGGACTGTTGTGCAGCCCCTCATCCAGACCCAGTTTCAACCAGCCCTCTGAAATCCTGGAAATATTTGCTATTTCCATTAGGAACCCAAATGTATATATTGCTCCAAGGATATGCCCTATTGCTAACAAATCAACACCATCTTTTTTATCATTTCACTGTTTTGTTACTTTATTTTTGCCTATGTACAATGCCTTAAAATTAAAATAATCAGGTTATAACTTTGATCAGCCTTTAAATTAAATAACTTAATTTGAAATGCTAAGAGTTATTACTTTAAAGGCAATTATAATTGCATTTCATTCTCACCAGATATTTCATTATTACACAGATCACACATTAAAACAGAACTGTATTTATAGTTAGCACACAAGAAAATATGATCTGTATAAAGCTTCAAACTTACCAACAGTCAGCTGTAAAATTCACTTTGAAGTAGAAATGTTCGAATATTCATGCTATTAATAACCTGTTTTGTCATGGCACCAAAAGCACAGTACATACGTAGAACATTCATTTTTATGGAAACAAGGAATATTTGTTATCCAATTCCACCAAGACAACATATGCAGATATCAATACAAAAAAAATCACTTTTTCTTTGTTAATAGGCCTTGCAAAAGGAAGTCATAATGACAGTTGTCAACTTATGTTTCATTTAGTCAAGTTCTCAAAAAAATAGAAATGAATAAATATATTTGGTAGATTTAGATTTTGAGCTCTATAACATATATGATATTTTGGAAAATTCTTTTTCTCAGGTACACATCTGTTTTCTTTTTTTCTTTTACTAAGTTAAATGTTATAAATTACCTTTTTTTTTTTCTTGTGGCAATCAATAAATTATCTTTATCCTTAGGGTTATATAACAGTTATTGTTAATACTATCAATGAAAGATACATTCTCAGTACACCAATTATTGCAGTTTCTTTTTTAATTTATTTCCATTTTAAGTCCTAGCACAAATTTGCTGCCTCTATTTACAGATGATTCTCTCTGCTAAATTATTTGAAATTGTATTATGTCAGCCTTTATTTGAACAAGTTAACTGGTACTTTCTTAAAACAACAGACAACACCTCTAACCTAGGTAATCAACAAACAGATGCATTCATTGATTTACTCATTCATTCATTTGTTCATTTTTTAACCTATCATGATTATTTGTCATGAGGAAGCCAGGATATAACTAGGTATAATGTGCTTTGAGTTCTCTGTAGATGAGATATATTTTTAAGAGTCAAAGAATAATTTTCTGTATGTTTATAGAATAGAGTTCTGCTGTAATAGTGCTATTATTAATATTGTACTTCCTTCATAAAATACCAGGCCTTACTTCAGACTCATGACGTAGTGGCACATGAAGTTTACAGTGATGAAGCATTGAGGGTCACACCGCCTCCCACCTCTCCCTATTTAAATGGTGATTCTCCAGAGAGTGCCAACGGAGACATGGATATGGAGAACGTGACCAGAGTTCGGCTGGTTCAGTTCCAAAAGAACACAGATGAACCAATGGTAAGTAGGAAAACAAATTTTTCTATACTCTCATAAAATGCCAGCAGGAGTTACAGCAGTTAACTTCAACCTATACTACTAGTAAATGAGGAGAGCAGGAGGGCATGAATAATTTTAAAGAAATCAGTTTCCACCCTGGCAGGTAGCACAGTAACTAAGGTGACAGCCTGCAAACCCAGGGGTTGCTGGTTCAATTCCCAGCCAGGGCACATAAGTAGGTGCAAGCCAGGTCCATAGCTGGAGGCAGGTAAAGGGCAACCACACATTGATGTCTCTCTCCCTCTCCCTGAAAAATAATAAATAAATGAATTTAAAAAAAAAAGAAATCAGTTTTCAGATCCTCATTTCACCACAGCCTCACCACCACTGCTGCCTAGAATTGTGATGATATCATGCCTAAGGCATGTTAGTTCTCCTTTAGCCCTGACTGGTATGCTCAGTTCACTGGGTGTTGTCCCACAAAGTTAAAGGTCACTGGTTTGATTCCTGGTCAGGGACATATGCCTGGATTACTAGTTGTGTCCCAGGTCAGGGCATGTATGAGATGCAACAAATCAAAGTTTCTCTCTCACATCTATATTTCTCTTAAAAATAAAATTTTTTTTTAAAAAAGAATTGTTCTTAAGCTTTACCAAAAAAAAAAAAAAAGAAGAAGAAGAAGAAGAAAAAGAGATACCTGGTACATTACTCCAAAGTGTGAAAACCTCTGGGGCAGCAAAAAAGCGGGGAGCATTTTGAAATATTGGTATTGATGTTGAAAAAGTAAGCTGAGTAGTTCAGTTGGTTGGAGTTCCATCCCAGTATGCTAAGGTTGCAGGTGCAATCCCTGGCCAGGGCACATACAAGAAGCAACCAATGAGTGCATAAATAAGTGGAACAATAAATCAATGTCTCTGTCCCTTCGTCTCTCACTCTAAAAATCAATAAATAAAAATTTGATATCCATGCTTTGAAAAAATGAAAAAGTGAATGTCTAATGGCATTGCTAAAATCGTCCTTTTATAAGTCTCATGGTTTCCAGATCTTTTACCTTAAACAAATCTAAAGGAAGACTAATTTGGAAGGAGTTCAAAAAATGGAGTAATGTTGCTTAAATAAAATGGAAAGGAATTCCATTCACATTTACTTATTTGATATGAATTAATTTTCTCGGTGCTTAGGAATAGCATTGAAACAGAATTGATGCTAACCCTTACCTCATGCTCATAGAATTAACACAGATTGGAAATATCAAAAAGGCTCCTTGATGTTAACTGAACAAAAGTGGGGCCCAGGACAGAGCAAAGACAATCCAGGCAAACCAAGTAGCATGTGCAGAAATCTGAAAGTAAAAAGACTCTTAGCATAGTTTCAGAATGGAAAGAAGGAACCATGACTGGACTTTAGAAAACAAGGTGAATGGCAAGAATGGGGCCACACAAATGTTGAAAGACCTGTTAAGGATTTTATTCTTTATCTTAAAAACATCAGGAAGCTATTGAAGAGTTTTAAGCAAGGAGATAAGAGCAGATTTTTATTTGAGAAATCACTCTGGAGAATGAATTCGAAGGGAACAAAAGTGGGTATGGGGAGACCAGTTAAGAGGCTATTACTATAATAAAATAGGGGGGAGATGATGGAACTGCAAACTAGAGGGACAGATATTGAATGGAAAAAAGTGAAAAGATTTAATGAAAGAGTAAAATCAGTAGACCTCAATAATGGATTGACAATGGAGATAAAGGGGAAGCAAGTTTTCATGACTGGATAGACAGTGATGCTACCTACTGAGATGGAATATTGGGAACGTTCCAAGTTTTGGGGGGGAATCATATCTGCAGGGGGAAATTCAAATTTAATGCATTCATATCTTTTTCTCAGAGCATAGAAAGGGATATTGGAATATATGTAGAAAAACAAATTACCCACTTAAGCAAGTCGCCCCACTTGCCCTCCAAATTAAAGGAAGAGTTACAGAGCAGTGACTCTGACTGCAGTTTCCAGAGAGCACTCAACTGTAGATGTTTCAGGTTGTAATTTTCATTTACAATTCTTTGCTAGTTGTACTGTATTATCCCAACACTTGCAGCAGGCAGGGGACATACAAATCACCTCACACTTCTGGTGTTCTCCAAGCAACTGCCTTAAGAGCATGACCAGTAGCAACTTTGGGGGACTTTGGGCAAATCAATTCATGTCAATGGACCTCAGTTTGTTCATATTTTGTTTAGCAAGTATTGCCAAAAGCATACTTGGCTAAATGATCCCCAAGATCCGACCCAATCCTGAAAGTCAGATATTCCATTCATTCATTTTATATATTTATTCATTCATTCATTTACCCTGACATAGTGGCAGATAAGACATGGGGACTTCTGGCCAAGATGGAGGCATAGGTAGATGTGTTGCATCTCTCTCCACAACTAAGAAGGAATAAAACTACCTCAAAACAGGAGACAACCAGA
The DNA here is from genome assembly GCA_004026585.1 of Noctilio leporinus. Taxonomy (NCBI): domain Eukaryota; kingdom Metazoa; phylum Chordata; class Mammalia; order Chiroptera; family Noctilionidae; genus Noctilio; species Noctilio leporinus. The sequence goes on from PVIW01006138.1 coordinate 5,375, forward strand.
ATTTCCAGAAAATCAAGCTGCATAGAAGTCCAACAAACAAAGAAGAAATACTTATACAGACAGACCCCTCCCCAACATACAGGGCCACAACGTGGTGAAATGGGTAGCCCCGCACTGACAAATACCTAAGGCTCCACCCCTTACAACATAACAGGTGCAACAGCTCTACCCAAGACACAGAGGCAAACACAGGAGCCTGTTAGTTGAGGAGGCAGAGAAGTATGGCCCAAAAGAGGGAGAAGATCAAGGTTGCAGTGGGAGAACTAAGTGACAGAGAGATAGCCAACCTCACAGATAGAGAATTCAAAACACTGGTGATAATGATGCTCACAGACCAGACAGATAAGCTGGAGTACAGCAAACACAGAAGAAAAGATGTGAAGGCTAGACTGCGTGAAATGAAGGAAAATCCACACAAAACCAATGGTGAAGAGAAGGAAACTGGGGTTCAAATCAATGATTTGGAACATAAGGAAGAAATAAAGAGCCAACCAGTACAGAATGAAGAAACAACTGAAAAGAAAGAGAGGATTAGGAACCTCTGAGACAACATTAAACATGCCAACATCTGAGTCATAGAAGTGCCAGAAGGAGAAGAGGAAGAGCAAGAAATTGAAAACTTATTTGAAAAAATAATGAGGGAAAACTTTCCTAATCTGGCAAAGGAAATAGACATATAAGTCCAGGAAGCACAGAAAGTCCCAAACAAACTAGACCCAAAGAGGATCACACCAAGATACATCATAATTAAAATTCCAGAGGTTAAAAAGAGAGAATCTTAAAAGCAGCAAGAGAAAAAACAGTCAGTTACCCTACAAAGGTGTTCCCATAAAACTGTCAGCTAATTTCGCAAAAGAAACTTTGCAGGCTAGAAGAGATTGGTAAGAAGCATTCAAAGTGATGAAAAGCAAGGACCTACAACCAATATTACTCAATCCAGCAAAGCTATCATTTAGAATGGAAGAGCAGATAAAGTGTTTCCCAGACAAGGTAAAGCTAAAGGAGTTCATCATCACCAAGCCCTTATTATATGAAATGTTAAAGGGACTTATATAATAAAAATAGGATCAAAACTATGAACATTCAAATGACCACAAACATAACTATCAACAATAGAACCTAAAAATAAAAATAAAAACAAAAGCAAACTAAGCAAACAACCAGAATAGGAACAGAATCCTAGATATGGGGATCCTTTGGAGAGGTATCAGCTGAGAGGGGGAAGGTGGGAAATGGGGAAATGATGCAGGGATTAAGAAGCATAATTGGCAGATACAAAATAGACAGGTGGGAATTAAGAATAATATGGGAAAGAGTAAAGCCAAAGAACTTATATGCATGACCCATGGAAATGAACTAAGAGGGGGTGGGATTGCGGGAGGGAAGTGGGGTACTGGGTGGAGGGGAGCAAAATGAAAAGTAATTGGGACAACTGTAACAGCATAATCAATAAAATGTACTTTAAATAAATAAATATAACAACTCAAAAAAATTAAAAGAAAAAGACATGGGCCCTTTCCAGAGGTCACTTTCCACAAGGTTGACTACATTAAACAAACAGATATGCAGTTTAGCACAGTTTGTTTAACAAAAACAGTTGTGACCAAACTATAGGGGAGAAGGCTATATCAGAGAGGCAGGAAGAAAGGGTGATGAGCAGAGCAAAGCAAACAGGAAGATGAAATTGACCACAGGAAGGTGGCCCAGAAGTGTCTCATGATCATCATGTTCTAAAGCAGCCCAGAGACAGTTGCTTGGTCTTTTATATGAAAGCTGACTACATAGAATCATAACTGAGTAAAAGTATAAAATTGTATCCCTGAGTTACTTTTTTAAAAGATTTTATTTATTTATTTTTAGAGAGTGGGGGCAAGGGAGGAAGAAAGAGAGGGGGCGAAACATCAATGTGTGGTTGTGTCTCACACACCCCCCAGCTGGGGACCTGGCCCACAACCCAGGCACGTGCCCTTACTGGGAATCAAACTAGTGACCCTTTGGTTTATAGGCTGGTGTTCAATCCACTGAACCACACCAGCCAGGGTCCTGAGTTACTTTTTTCAGAAGGTATAAAATGGCCTTGAATCTCCCCTAAAAGTCTCCTAAGAGGAACCCTTATCTCTTGTCTTCTATGATCCTAGAAGTGTATATTTCTTATCTTGTTGAATGGTTGCCATAAAAATGGGAATTTATGGAAAATGTGTATCTTCAATAATATAGTTCTGTATTACATTTATTACTTAATAATACTTATTATTAAGTAAGCTTCCTTTGCTTGCTTAAATATCTGATTAAAAACATTGTATTATTATGCAACATATACCCATATGATCTTTTTGCTTTTTGGAACTTCTGCAATGTGTCCAGCTATGCTAGGTTTATCCCACAAGCATAATATACTACCATTACACGCTTGTTTTCTCATTTGGAACATTGCACTTAAGATTACTTCTCTATTGATTGAGACTCCCTTAGTTGCAAGTGATAAAAACCAACTTGAAATAGCTTAGACAATAGGAGAAAACTTAAGTAATCAACGAAGGGCCAGGAGTTTACCCCAAGCTGGGATAGGTTCAAGAGTAGGCACACAACCCAAGTTGGGCCAACTGTTCCACTGGAATTTGGGGACTTGGGAACAGCAAGAACACAAGTCAGTTCCTCTCTGCAAAAAAAAGAAAAGAAAAGAAAGAAAGAAAATGTTTGGGACAGACAAAATAATGAAGGTTAACTTCATTTTGTTTCAGGTGAACCTACCTTAGCCATGACAGACCCATCTACCTCATTCACTGCTGTGCCTAGCAGAGCATCTGCCCCATAAAGGTTCACAGTAATGTTGGCTGCATGATTTAGTAATTTCAAGGATGGAACCCCCATCATATTATCATTTCCCTTATGAAATTAGGTTTTCTATACACATTAATTTACAACATTTTCCAGGAACACCTCCCTCAGTAATGATACGTGCTGATTGAAAGTATAAGTGGGAAATGAAACAAAACTGCCGCTTTTAAGAGCTACAAATAGGAACCATGCAAAGTGCTATTTTGTAGATTTATACAAATTAAGATAGTGTAGATTCTAAAATCTCAAATATTTTATGAAGTTTTCTAACAGAGTTTTAACTCTCCAGTGAAGAAAATAAGGCAGAGTCCCCGTACCCTTAATCATCTCAGATGCCAAGATCAGTTTTCATCAAGGGCACTTATTAAAATGTAGATTTCCAGGCTCCATTCCATACTTCCTGATTCTAAACCCAAAGAGTATGTTTTAAAATCAGTATTATTTCAAAGGCCCCTGTGTGATTCTTAGAATCAGCTAGGTATACTTCAAAAATGTGTTTATGAAAGCTTTCTTACAATGGTGACTAATTAGAAAACCAAAAGGAATATATTCCATTGAATAGCATTCTGGTGTTACATATGTGGAGCTTATACTTCTAGGCCAAGATAGGTTAACAGGAACCAGATTTACCCTCTCACCTGAAAGAACAGTTTTTAAAACACTGGACATCAATAAAGGCAATAAAGAACAGTAATCCCTAAGAAACAAGAAGCAAACAACATGAACCCTATGACTGCCCAATCTTACTGATTTGAGAGAGTTGCCAAGTCACAGCACAGGGAGGGATAATTGATGCAAAGTAGACAGACTCCCTGATCTGAGGAGACAGAAATGAAAGTCTAGAGAGAGCAAGGTACCAAATTCATAGGAAAGAGTACTGAAGAGAGAGCTGCCCAGAGAGAACCCCAGAAATCTATAGAATCATCCTCAAATATTCTAAATAATAATCAGCACATTAATGAGAGGAAGCTACCCAGAGCTAAGGAAAGATCATCCAAAAGGATTAGAGAAACAGCTCTTCCTATTTCCACCCACCAGACCGGAAAAGCCCATTTGTGGGGGGATTGTTTAGAGTGCTTAGGAAGGGCTCACCTCAGTAATGAGAAATAAAGGTGGAAAATTACTCCAGACCTGCCTAACAAAGAATGAAAGGAAGACCCAAAGGATCAAGCTATTTTTAAGTAACTGAATTACATCCTGGGGGGGTGAAGCTTAAGAATATTTATAAGAATAAAAAATACACCTACCATGTTGCCCTGACTGGTAGCACAGTGGATAAGGCACCGGCCTGCAAACCCAACAGTCGCTGGTTTGATTCCCCAGCCAGGGCTCATAACCAGGTTACAAGCCAGATCTCCAGCCAGGTCTCCAGCCAGGTCTGTGGCTGGAGCAAGTGAAAGGCAACCATACATTATGTTTCTCTCCCTCTCTGCCTCTCTCCCTTTCCCTCTCTCTCTGAAAATAATAAATTTAAAATACCTACCATGCAACAAGAGAAAATTTACAAATCTAGCATCTAATCAAAGATTCCAAGGCATGTTAAGAAGCAGGAAAAGGGGGGAATGGGTGGGTGGGGAGGGGGACAAAGGGGAGCAAAAAGGGGATGGATGTAATACAACAACAATAAAATTTAAAAATATATATATGAAAAAAGAAGAAGCAGGAAAATGCGACCTAAAATGTGGAGAATAATCTATCAAAACTGACAGAATAAGCCATGTGGCAAAAGGCAAATGCTATATGATCTCACCTACAAAAGGAGCCTAATGAACAAAACAAACGAATGAGCAAAATAGAACCAGAGGCATGGAAACAAGGAACAGACTGACAATGACCAGAAGGAGGGGAATAAGGGGGGAATAAAGGGGAAGGGTCTAGTCAAGGAACACGTATAAAAAACCCATGGACGTGGACAACAGGGTGGGGATTAACTATGGGATGGGATGGGGTAGGTAGGGCAGGGGAGAACAATGAGGGGAAATTGGAACAACTGTAATAGAACAACAAATTGACATAAAACTGAAAGATATTTGAATTAGCAAAAAAATACACTATGGGATTAATGGCAGATTAAAATTTTCCAAAGAGGATATTACTGAATTCAAAGACAGCAAAAAAAAAAGAGAAAAAGAGAATTTTAATAGTCAACAACATTGTAATAATTGTGCAGGGTACCAGGTGGGTACCAGAAATATTGGGGGAACACTTTGTAAAGTGTATGATTGTCTAATCACTATAATGGACATCTGAAACTAATACAAAATGATATTGAATATAAACTTCTAATTGCAAAATAATTTTTTAGAAAAAGAAGTTTGAAAAATAAAAATATCACTCTGGCTGGTGGCACAATGGATAAGGTACCAGCCTGCAAACCCAAAGGTTGCTGGTTCATTCCCTAGCCAGAGCACATAACCAGGTTGCAAGCCAAGTCTTCAGTCAGGTCTGTGGCTGGAAGCAGGTGAAAGGCAACCACACATTGATGTCTCTCTCCCCCTCTGCCTCTCTCCCTTCCCCTCTCTCTGAAAATAATAAATAAAATCTTTTTAAAAGAATAAAGAAAAATAAATTTAAATTAAAATATCACTGAGCTGTAAGATCATTTCAAGCAGATTAATTGACAGAAGAAAAATTGAAGAAATAATGACTGAAAATATTACAAACCTGATGAAAACTATAAACCTGCATTTGCAAGTACCACAATTAATTCCAAGCCCAAATATGAAGAAAACAATACCAAGGTGCATCATAATCATATTGTTTAGAACTCATGATAAATAGATCTTAAAAACAGATGTTTTTATTTTTTTTCATGTTTCTTTTTTCTCTTTTTTTAAAGATTTTATTCACCATTTTTAGAGAGAGGGGAAGGGAGAGAGGCAGAGAGGGAGAGAAGCATCAATGTATGGTTGCCTTTCACCTGCCTCCAGCTAAGGACCTGGCTGGAAACCTGACCTGCGACCTGGCTGGGAATCAAGCCAGCGATCTTTGGGTTCGCAGGCCGGTGCCTTATCCACTGAGCCACCAGCCAGGGCTAAAACCAGATGTTTTTAAAAGAGAAAAATGTTACATACAGGGAAACAAAGATCAGGATGGAATTAGATTCCTTATCAAAAACAGTACAAATAAGAACAATGTCTTTAAAGTACTGGGAAAAAATTAACTTTCAATTTACAATTCTTTCAAAAAATAAAGGTAAAATAAAAACATTTTTAGATATACTAAAACAAACAATTCAGTAGACCTATAGCATAAGAAATGTTAAAGAACATCCTTATTATCTAAGTCTCTTTAAAGATATTTGGAGCCCTGGCTGGTGTAGCTCAGTTGTTTGGGCACCATCCTGCAAAGCAAAAGGTTGCCAATGCAATTCCCAGTCAGGGTACATAAATGGGTTGTGGGTTTGGTCCCCAGTTGGAGCAGGTCTGAGAGGCAGCCAATTGATATTTCTTTTTTTTTTTTTTTTTAATTTTATTGTTGTTGTATTACATCCATCCCTTTTTTGCTCCCCTCTGTCCCCCTCCCCACCCACCCTTTCCCCCCAAAGTCAATCCCACCTGTTGTCCATGTCCATGTCTTTTTTTTTTAATCCATCCCCTTTTTGCTCCCCTCCCCACCCACCCATTCCCCCCAAAGTCAGTCCCACCTGTTGTCCATGTCCATGGTTCCTTTATACTAGGTTCTTGTCTAAGCTGCTCCCCTTTAATCGATATTTCTGTCTCTCACTTTCTTCCTTCGTTCCCATCTCTCTAAAAATAAATAAAGTCTTTTAAAAATAGATAATTGGCAGTTGAATAAAAATAATAGCAATATGTTTGGGGGTTTGTAACATATATAAAAGTAAAATGTGTAACAACAGTAGCACAAAGGTCAAAAAGAAGGAAGTAGAAGTACTTTGTTATAAGGTTCTTATATTATTTGTGACATGGTATAATGTCACTTGAAGGTAGACTCCGGTAAGTTAAAAAATGTATGCTGTATACCCTAAAGTAATCACTAATTTTTAAAAAACAGAATTACAGAATTATAGCTAATATGACAACACAGGAGAGAAAGTAGAATAAAAATAAATTAATTCAAAGGAAAGCAGAAAAAGAGGAAAAAGAGAACATAAAACAGGTGGAAAAAATAGAAATCAAATAGCAAGAAAAAATACTTATTCCTAACTGCATCAATGATCATTAAATGTAAATAGTCTAAATTACCCCAATTAAAAAGCAGTGATTATCAGATTGGGGAAAAAGCAAGATCCAATTATATATTGCCTATAAAAAATGTTTTATCCATAAAGACAAATAGTTTCAAAGTAAAAGGATGGGAAAGTATACACCACGATGACATTAATCAAAAGAAAGCTTGAATGGCTATACTAAGTCAAAGTATATTCTCAAACCACATTGGAATTAAATTAGAAATGAAGAACAAGAAGATCTTTGTAGAAATCCCCAAGCTCTTGAAAACTAAGTAACATAATAAATAACCCATCAATCAAAGAAGAAATCAAAAGAGAAATTAAAAGGTATTTTGAAGTGAATTAAAATGAAACCACATGTACCAGAATTTGTGGTATGCTGCTTAAATAGTATTTAGGGAGAAATGTGTATCACTAAACATCTATATTTGGAAAAAAAAAGAAATGTCTTAAATCATTGACCCCACCTTCTCTCTTAAGAAACTAGAACCAAAAAAAAAATTAAACTCAAAGTGAGTAAACTAGAAAAATATCAGCTGGTCAAGATGGAGGTGTGAGCACACTTCACCCCCTCACACAAATACAGAAAAATTTACAACTAGACCACAAAACCACTATCATCCAGAATCGTCAAAAAATCGAGCTATATGGAAGTCCAACAACCAAGAATTTAAAGAAGCCACATTCATCCAAATGGGTAGGAGGAGAGGAGATGCAGGGAGGAGTGGAGAAGTGGGAGTGGCCCAGAGGCAGCAGAAGTGGGAGTCCCACATTAATATGCACTGGATAAAAATTGGGAAGGATATCTGAGGAGTGAGGGATCCCAGCCCCAAACCAAACCACCCAGTGGACCATCCAGTGCCAGTAAGACAAATCCCTGCAACTTCTGGCTGTAAAGACCAGTTGGGGTGGGGACAGCTGAAGAAACTGCCAGATTATCAGGAGAATCCTTTTGGAGAGACCACACACACTTAGGAATTATGCAGACTCGCCCTCTCTGGGATTCAGCACCAGGGCAACAGCTGGAAGAGCACAAGTGGGAAATGGGCAGAAAATTAAGTAACTAGAAACAGGGTGAGTGCTGGGAAACAACTTCCTCCCAGACAAACCTCCACAAGCCAGGTAGCAGCATTGTCCCCTCTCTGAGCCCTCCCCACACACACAGCCAAAAACAGTGAAGCAAGTTAGCCCACTCTGGTGATTACCTAAGGCTTCGCCCCACACAATTTACAGGTCCACTCTTCTATAATAGGCCATGGTCTTAGGGAGTCAAAGCAGCTCTCCCAGATACACAGAAACAAACCCAGGGAGGCTGCCAAATTCTGGAGACAAAGAAATATGCCCCAATTGAAAAAAAAAACAGAACAAAACTCCCAAAAAAGAATTCAATGAAACAGTGATAACCAACCTGCCAGATGCAAGGTTCAAAACACTAGTTATCAGAGAACTCATTGTGTTTGGCAACAACATATAACAGACCCAGGCAAAAATGAATGTTACCTTAAATGAAATAAATAAAAATCTACAGGGAACCAACAGTGGAATGGATGAAACTGAGAATCAAATCAACCATCTGGAACATAAGGAAGATAAAGGCATTCAATCAGAACAACAAGAAGGAAAAAACGTTTTTAAAAATGAGAATATAATAAAAAGCCTCTGGAAGAAATCCAAACATACCAATACCTGAATTACAGGGATGCCAGAATAAGAGGAAGAGCAAGAAATTGAAAACTTAATTGAAAAAATAATGAAAGGAATTTTCCCTAGTTTGGAAAAGGAAGTAAACACACAAGTTCAGGAAGCAGAGTCCCAAACAAGCTAGACCCTAAGAGGACCACACCAAGACACATCATAATTAAAATGCCAAAGGTTAAAAAGAGAAAATCTTTAAAGCAGCAAGAGAAAAAATAGTCAGTTACCTACAACGGAGTTGCCATGAGACTGTCAACTAATTTCTCGAAAGAAACTTTGCAGACTGGAAGAGATTGGCAAAAAGTATTCAATGTAATGAAAAGCAAGGACCTACTACCTAGATTATTCTATCCAGCAAAGCTATCACTTAAAATGAAAGGTCAAATAAAGTACTACCTAAACAAAGTAAAGCTAAAGGGGTTCATCATCACCAAGCCCTTATTGTATGAATGTTAAAGAAGTTTATTTAAGGAAAAGATCAAAACTAAGAACATTAAAATAGCAACAAATTCACGATGATCAACAACTGAATCTAAAAAACAAACAAACAAAGCAAGCAAACAACTAGAACAGGAACAGAACCATAGATAAGGAGATTACTCGGGAGTGTTATCAGCTGGGAGGGGGAAGGGGGAAAATGAGGGCAAAGGTACAGGGATTAAGAAGCATAAATTGGTAGGTACAAATAAACAGGGGGATGTTTAGAATAGTATAGGAAATTAAGAAGCCAAAGAACTCATAGCATGACCCATGGACATGGACTAAAGGGGTGGGGGGTTGCTGGAGGGAATTGGAGTACCAGGCAGAGGTGGGGCAAAGGGGGAAAAATTGGGACAACTCTAATAGCATAATCAATAAAATACATTTTAAAAAATAATATAGAAAAACCAGTGACCATTTCTTTGAGAAGATCAGACTGATCAGGGCAAAAAAAAAGACTAATTACCAATATCATGCATTTGAGAAATGACATTATTACAAATTCTACAGGCATAAAAGGGATAATAGGGAAATGTGATAAGCAACTTTATGCCAGTAAATTTAACAACTTAGATAAAATGGATAAATTCCTTGGAAGATAGAAACCACCAAAGCTCACTTAGGAATAAACTAAGTTGCCTTATACTGTGTAAAAATTAAATTTGTTGTTAAAAGCTGTGCCTCAAAAAAAAAAAACAAAAAAAAAAACTCCAGGTCAAGATTGTTTAAAGAGATAACACCAGGGACTTCAGGTCAAGATGGCAGAGTAGGTAAACATGGCTCACCTCCTCACACAACCACATCAAAATTACAACTAAAATATAGAACAACCATCACTCAGACCATCAGAAATTCAGTTGAATGGAAGTCTGACAACTACAGAAAATTACAGCAACCACATCCATATATACTGATAGGCAGGGCAGAGGTGCAGAATGGGCTGGTCCCTCACCCACATGTGGTAGATAAAATTCAGGAGGGATACCTCAGGAGCAAGAAGTTCCAACCCCACACCAGGACACACACACACCCCAGCCTAGAGACCCAGTGCCAACAAGAAGATCCTCATAACTTCTAGCTGCAAAAAACTAGCTGGCAGGGATTGAGTCAGTGAAAGAAAATTCTGGAGCCCCAAGCAGTTCCCCTTAAAGAACCCACACATGGACTTACTCAGATACACGCCCCCTGAGCTCCAGCACTGGGGTAGCAGCTTGAAAGGCACCAGTGGTACACAGGGAAGGACTGAAGAGTCTGCCATCAAGACAGCAGCTGGGGACAGTTTTCTTCCAGACAAAAAGGCAGGCAGAGGCCATTATCACTTTTCTGAGCCCTCCCACCATGGAGCCACATAGCTGGCAGACAGATGCCATATTTGAGATTCCATCAACATGGCTAACACTGCTTGCCTGCCCTGGAGATCCCTTGGGTCTCCATCCCACCCAAACTGTTAACCATGGCTGGTCTTGGCTCAGGCTGCACAACTTCCTAAATCCTCTCAAACAAGCAACAGCTACCTCAGTGGGCCCCTGGCCCGGCACTAGCAGCAGCCAGCCTAGATGCACAGCTTGGCTTCTCCTGGGAACCCCCAAGCCCAGCACAAGTAGCAGCATCTCAGATTGCTTTATAGCTTAGGCTGGGTGGCCCCGGGCAGAACATAGGTGGGGACTGAACTTGGCCTGCGCCACCCAGGAAACGCCAGAGCCAGCGCACCCATTGGACAGCTACAGACCACGTCAGAGCACCACCGCCCTGCCCCTGCACAGCTGATCCTCCACAGAAGGTGGAGGTTGGTAGTCAGTGGTCCCTCCTATTGACTTGCCAAAAGCAACCAAGCCTCAACAACAAAGGAGGGTATACTCAGCCCACATGAAAGACGCACCTCAAGTACCAAGACAGGGAGCTGTAGCAACTCTACCTAATACATAGAAATAAACACAGGAAGGCTGTCAAAATGATGAGACAAAGAAACATGGCCCAAATGAAAGAAAAGATCAAAACTCCATTAAAAAGAGGTAAACAAGCACTGGCTGGTGTGGCTCAGTGGACTGAGGGCCAGCCTGCGAACCAAAAACTTGCCAGTTCAAGTCCTAGTCAGGGCACGTGCCTGGGTTGTGGGCTGGGTCCCCAATTGGGGACAAGTGAGAGGCAACCACACACTAATGTTTCTCTCCCTCTTTCTCCCTCCCTTCTCCCCTCTCTAAAATAAATACATTTTTAAGAGGTAAACAAAATGGAGATAAGCAGTCTTATCAGATGCAGAGTTCAAAGCACTGGTTATAAGGATGCTGAAGGAACTTAGTACCTCAATAGTATAAAAAAGAGACAGTCAGAAATGAAGGACATGCTAACTGAAATGAAGAATAATTTACAGGAAAACAACAGTCGAGTGAATGAACCCAAGAATCAGATCAATGATTTGGAACATAAGAGAGCAAAAAACAACCAATCACAACAATAACAGGAAAAAAGAATACAAAAGATGAGGATAGTCCAAGCAGCTATGGGACAGCTTCAAGCTGTCCAACATTCTCCTCATAGGGGTGCCAGAAGGAAAAGAAAAAGAGAAAGAGAAAGAAATTGGAAATCTATTTGAAAAAGAATGAAAGAAAACTTCCCTAATTTGGTGAAGGAAATAGATATGCAAGTCTGAGAAGCACTGGGAGTCCCAAAGAAGATGGATGCAAAGAGCCCACTACACAGCACATCATAATTAAAATGCTAAAGAAAAAACCTTCAAAGCAGCAAGAGAAAAAAAGTTAGTTACCTACAGGGGAGTTCCCTTAAGACTGTCAGCTGACTTCTCAAAAGAAACTTTACAGACTAGAAGGGATTGGCAAGAAATACTCTTAAGTCATGGAAAGCAGGGACCTACAGCAAAAACTGCTCTACCCAGCAAAGCTATCATTTAGAAGTAAAAGGCAGATAAAGAGCTTCTCCGACAAGAAAAAGCTAAAGCAGTTCATCATCATCAAACCATTATTATATGAAATGTTAATGGGACTTATTTAAGAAAAACAAGATCAAGACTATGAACAATAAAATGGTAAAAGAAAATACATATCTATCTACAATTGAATCTTAAAAACTAAGCAAACAAGAATAGAGACAGAACCATGGATGCAAAGAGTGTTTTGATGGTTGCCAGAAGGGAAGGGGTGTGGGAGAATGGGTAAAGAGGTGAGGGGATTAAGTACAAACAGGTAGTTACAGTCCCATGGCTATGGGACTATACAATAAAGTATGAGAAGTGGAGTAGCCAAAGAACTTACACACATGACGCATGGATGAACAATGGTGTGGGTATTGTTTGAGGGATTAGGGGGAGTACTGGGTTGAGGGGGAGCAAAAAAGGAAGTTTTGGGGCAACTGTAATAACAAAAAGCAATAAAATATAATTTAAAACAGGAAAAGAAATAACACCAGTTCTACACTAACTCTTCCCAAAACATTGAAAAGGAAGGAATTCTTCCCAACTTAATTTTTGTTGTTGTTGTTGTTATTATTATTATTATTATTAGACTAGCATTGCCCTGATACCCAAACCAGATAAAGACATTACTAGAAAATACAAACCAGGGGAGCAAAATGGGAATGGATGTAATACAACAACAATAAAGTTTTAAAAAAATACAAACCAGATAGACATTACTAGAAAATACAAACCAGTAACCCTCTTGAATATAGTTATAAAAATTCTAAACAAGCCCATATTTTAATTGAAGATGTCATAACCAAGTGGAAACTAACACAAGAATACATATTTACTTATTTATTTTTAAAGATTTTATTTATTATTTTCAGAGAGAAGGGAAGGGAGACATCAGTGTATGGTTGCCTTTCACCTGCCGCCAGCTACAAACCTGGCTTGCAACCTGATTATGTGCCCTGGCTGGGAATCAAACCAGCAACCTTTGGGTTCACAGGCTGGTGCCTTATCCATTTTGCCACCAGCCAGGGCCATCTTTACTTATAATAGCCAAAAGCTAGAAACAATTCAGTGGGTGAATGGATCAACAAAATGATATATCCATATAACTGAATACTCAGGAAAAACAATGATGTATAGAATCATGCAACAAGGGTTGACTCTTACATTGTAAATGAGAAAAAAATAAAAGAAAACTTTGAGGTTGGCCACAGTATATGTTGACTGTAATCATGCATGAATTTAAACTTTTCTAAATGATTAAAAACATTAAAAATAAAGCAACTTGGAAAATATAATTAGAAGATTAAAATGCGCTATATAAATTAAATATATACTATTATAGCAATCAAAATACCAAAAATAATTTTGTAATGGCACTGTGAAGTAATGGATGGTTTTCTCCTCCATTTTCTATATTTTTTAATGTTTTCCTAACTTTTGTAATTAAAATTACAGCAAAATCACAAATATAAAAACAAGTACCAGCTTTGGCTGGGTGGCTCGGTTGGTTGGAGCACTGTCTTGTACACCAAAAGGTTGCAGGTTTAATCCCTGGTCAGGGCACATACCCAGCTAGGTTGTGGGTTTGATCCCCGATTGGGGTGCATATAGGAGGTAACCAATCAATGTTTCTCTCTCTCTAAAATGAATAAACATATTTTTGGGTGAGGATTTTAAAAATTAAAACCAAGTGTCATCTCATTGTAATTCTATGTTTCCTTCTTACAGGGAATCACTTTAAAAATGAATGAGCTAAATCATTGTATTGTTGCAAGAATTATGCATGGAGGCATGATTCACAGGCAAGGTAAGTTTCATATATGATTCTTTCTTTCCTTTATTAACTTCTCTTCCTGTAACCTAGTGGAGAAAGTATTTTTATGATCCATATAAAAAGTCTTAAATATATGGTCCATATAAATGATTACATATTTGAATTATCTTTTGGATTTAACCTCTGTTGACCTCCATTTCTTTTTATTCATCTGCACATGCTCTAGCCTATAGATAATGGAAGAAGACTGTATTACACTTTTCTGTTACTGGAGCATCTGTGAATCAATCACTGTTTAGATCCTGACTTATTAGAGACTATGAAAAATAAAGCAAAGTACCCTATTGGGCCACAAGGTACATGGAAGACACCTATTCTAAGATAACAAGATGTATATTTAAAAAGTTAAGTCACAGTTCCAGAACTACTCTCTGTTCATTCAGGAATGAGGTGTAGTGCTTATAAATTAGGAAATTGGAGTTTGATTTAAAAACAACAACAACAACAACAACATAAAAATTCAGTGGTAAGATCATACTAATGGTTGCCAGAAGGGAGGGGAGCAGAGGGGCTTGGTGAAAAAGGTGAAGGTACAAATTTGTAGTCACAAAATAGTCACTAGATATAAAGTACAGCATAGGGAATATAATTAATAATATTCTAGTAACCATGTACGGTGCCAGGTGGGTACTTGAAATATTAGAGGGACCACTTTGTAAAGTATGTGATTGTCTAACCATGCTATACATCCAAAACTAATACAAAATAATATTGAATGTTAACTGTAATAGAAAAAAATTTTAATTCAGTGATAAAATAAAGAGCTATCAAGTCTTTAAGTTCTTAATACCTGCTACAGTAAAGTACAGTCATTCTGAGGAGAAAATTCACTAAGAACTGAAGTAGACAAAGAATGATTTTGTTGAGAAAGTGAATTGTTCATTAACCTTCAGGTGGGCTGGATGTGCACATGTAGATTTAGGATCCTCTTTGAAAGGGCTGATTATAGGCACTAGTACATACGTTAGAGTCTGATTCAAAAATCATTCTCCTGTCCAAAAATTAGACTTCCTTTCCTTTATATCAAGTTATTTTTGTACTTAACACCTTATTTCCTTTACTGCAGAGAGCAAAGAGTAACACCACAAATATTTTAGAGGCCTCGCATCCTCTTTAGAGAAGACTGTTGTGTACACAGATGGTATCTGTCATTACTGTGGCCTTCAGGGGGATCTTTACAGGCTTAGGGATGGGATAGCATTCACACAGGAGGACATTTGGTTTTAGTTTCCAATATTAATTTTTTTAATTTAATGTTATTGTTGTTGTATTACATCCATCCCCTTTTCGCTCCCCTCTGTCCCCCTCCCCACCTAGCCATTCCCCCCAAAGTCAATCCTACCTGTTGTCCATGTCTATGGTTCCTTTATACTAGGTTCTTGTCTAAACTGCTCCCCTTCCTTGCCTCTTCCTCTCCCCTCCCCCCAACCCCCTTCCCCCTGCCCACTGAAGGCCTATTCACCGTATTCATATATCTGGTTCTGTTTTGCTTGTTGTTAGTTTTGTTCATTATTGTCCTGTAATGGGTGAGATCATATGATATTTGTCCTTCACTGACTGGCTTATTTCACTAAGCATAATACTTTCTAGTTCCATCCATGTTATTCCAAAGGTTAGGAGTTCCTCCTTTCTTTCTACTGTGTAATTTTTTATTTATTATTTTTAATAACTTGCTGTAAACTCAGTAAAGTCACAATATCATCATTTCTTTAATCTCTTTTTCTTATATGACTGCACTGGCTATGACCTGCTGTCTCTAACGGAAGTGGTATAAGGACATCCTTATCCTATACTTGTTGTTTTTGTTTTTTTAAGATTTCATTCATTATTTTTAGAGAGAGGGGAAGGAAGAAAGGGAGAGAAACATCAATGTATGGTTGCCTTTCGCCTGCCTCCAGCTGGGGACCAGGCTAGAAACCTGGCTTGCAACCTGGGTACGTGCCCTGATTGGGGAAACGAACCAGCAACCTTTAGGTTCACAGGCTGCTGCCTCATCCACTCTGCCACCAGCCAGGGCTTACTTTTTATTCTCTGTTGGCTCTGTAACTGTCCCTTCATTCATTCCTAATATGGCTAACTTGTTCTTTATCCTTTTTCTCATGATCAGCTTTGCCAGAGGTTTGGTAACAAACCCACTTTGACTTCTGTTAATTTTATATTGATTTTCTATTTCATTGTTTTATGACTCAATGTTTATTATCTTCTTCCTTCTTTCTGTTGGTTTTATCTAATTTTTTTAATTAGACAGTTAATTTATTCCAGTTTTTCTTCATTTCTAATATATGCATTTAAGACTACACTACCTCTCTTAAGTACTGTTTTAACTGTATCCCACCAGCTTTGATATTCAGCATTTTAATTTTAATTTAGCTCTAAGTATTTTTAAATTGCTATTGTGTTATTTTTTTATTGACCCACAAGTCATTTAGAAGTGTTTTTTTACATAACATACATTTAAGAAGATTTTCTATATATATCTTTTTTATGACTTACTTCTAACTAAATTGCACTGTGGTCAGAGAATGTGGTCCATATGACACCATTCTTTGAGGTTTGTTGAGATACACTGTTTATAAATTAGGAGCTTAGAGTCTGATAACTAACAATACACTGTAACTCAATGGTAAGATCGGACTGATGGTTGCCAGAAGGGAAAGGGGTTAGGAGGCTGGATGAGAAAGGTGAAGGGATTAAGAAGTACACATTGGTAGTCACAAAATAGTCCTGGGGATATCAAGTACAGCGTAGCACTTAAATCATTTTTGTAAATGGTCCACGTGTACTTAAGAAGGATGTTTATTCTTTAATTGTATGAAGAATTCTCATATAATGATAGGATTGGAGTTTTTGTTCATATCTTCTGTATTTTGACTAATTTTTTGTCTGTTTGATCTACCAATAATTATTTAAATATCTCAATATCATAGTAGAATTGTTTTTATTTCTACCTAGAGATCTCTATTTTGGAGATATATAGTGAATAGAAGTGCCTGGTAAACATTATTATTGATAATATTTTCTACTTAAAATTTATTTTATCTAATAATAATACAGTCATTCCAACCTTAGTTTTGTTTTTGGTAGCATGTCTTCTTCCATCCTCTTATTTCCAACCATCCTTGGGGGAACATTTTCCTTCTTCCTAAAGTGCATCTTCAGAAATTCCTTTAGTTTGTCTCTTATTGACAAACACTCTTATGTGGTGTTTATCTAAATATTTTACTTCAGCCTCCGTACTGAAGATTATTTTTTCTGAGTACACAAATTTAGCTTTATGGTAACCATTCCATTGTTTGATATTGAGGCATCTGATGTCACTACAATTGTCCTTGCTTTGTAGGTGATATCTCCTTTCTCTCTGGATGTTTTATTTTATGAGCTTTGTCTTTGATGTTCTGTAGTTTCACTACCAACCACATGGATTTTTTTTCTTCTTGTTTAGCACATATTATTCTCCCTGAATCTGTGATCATGTTTTCATCAGTTCAAGAAAAATTGCAACCATTATTTCTTCAAATATTGCCTCTTTTTCATTTTCTCTGTTCTCTTTTTCTAAACTCCAGGTAGATGTATGTTAAATTTTCCCTTCATGTCTCTTAATATCTTTTTCCTATTTTTTACTTCTTGTTTCCAATTTTCCTTATTTTGTTATTTCTCTGACCTGCAGTCTAGATAACATATCTTCTAGTTCACTGAAACTCTCTTCAACCATATCTGCACTCCTGTTCAATTCATCCATTTATTAGCTTAGACCACCAGTTATATTCTTCTTTTCTCAAAGTACTAGACATTTGTTCTTATTTTTGTTTTCGGTTCTGTCTGTTCTCATCTGATAACCTCTTGTTGGATGCTTATTCTTGCAACTGGGTCGTCTACTTTTGTTCTAATATTTAATACATAACTATTTTATATTCTTCATCTGACCATTCCGATATCAATTCTCCTGCAGGATCTAAATCTGTTTTTCCTGTTTCTTATGACTTACACAGTAGTTTTCCTTATTGTTTGTATGTTTGGTGATCTTTGACTTTTGAGCTCATTGCTTATCTAATCAGTGAAAGTCCTGTGGGCCTGAACTGGGTATGATTTCCTCCAGAGAGGGTTTGTTCCTTGTTGTACCAGTTGCCATAGAGGGTCACTGATCTGGTTCTTGGCCTCCTACATAACTACAGGCTCAGCTTCTCTTGACTTTCTGTTAGCTCAGTGCTCAGGATCCAGCTAGCAAGGTTGCTGCTGTGGCCTTCACCCTTCCTACTATTTCATTCTACCTTTAGTTTGCCACCACTTTGGATCAAGCACACAGGGCTCTTTGTGTGCAGGGAAGAGTGGGAATGGAAGTAGGGAGTGTTCTGAGGGATTTGCACTCTTTTGGTGAGACCAGTAACACTTTGAGAGGTATATCCTAGGCAGGATACAGGTTTGAGAAATTCTTGGAGTGACCAGTCAGCCAGATTGGAAGTAAAAGTCCCCAAAGGTTTTTTTTTTTTTTTTTGGTGGGGGGGGCGTATTATGTCAATTTTTTAAACATGAGTAGAAAGAACAGTGCAATGCGTTCAAGTAGTGAAAAGTGAAGAGATTGGTGCAGCGATCACCCACATACCCATAACCCAGCTAGAATTATTGTTAATTCGTGACCACACTGATTTCATCTGTACTTGCCCAACTGCTCACTCTCCTAGATTATTTTGAAGCAAATCCCAGGCATCTGATTTTATTTATATGCATTTCAGAATGTGCTTCTAAAAGATACTGTGAACTTTTCATAATGTCAAATCAGTATGTAAACGTGCACAATAAGGAGGCAAAATTCTATGTAACATTCTATTTATGCATTGGCTCTTGGTCACTTTGTCTACTTAAAGTATTACAGGATGCTAAAATACCTCCCGAATTATTATTTAAAAGATTGTAGTATGTCCAAATAAGTTTAGCATTACATAGGTATTATCGTATCACAACTCTTTGAAACTCAAGAGCCTCTGTATCATATTTGGTAGATAATAATAATAGGAAACACTTAAATAATCCTTACTATGGGCCCAGAACTGTTCTAAGCCCTCTAAATATATTAAACTCATTTAATTCTCACAACAGTTCTATAAGGGTAGATACTGTTTTCATCTCCATTTTATAAATGTGAAAACCAAGACATGGAGAGTTTCAGTAACTTACCCAAGATCTTAAAGCTAGTAAGTGATGAAGCTGATATTTGAACCCAAACAGGCTGGACATAGAGGCTGTGCCTTTAAACCACTGTACACCCTGCCTCACTCAGAAAAATTAGCAGATTTCCCCAGCCATCTCTCAAAACTGTGTCTTCCGTAGTAGATGTATCTGTTTTGGAGTTTACTACATAAGCCAAACTTGTACCTGTTTTTGAAATATTAGCCTTCCATATTTAGCCTAAGTTTGTGTAATTACTTACATTTCCAGCTTTGGAGTTCATTATATTAAAAAGCATCTGTCATTTCATGCTTATAATTCTGTGTAATTTAGGTACACTTCATGTCGGTGATGAAATTCGAGAAATCAATGGCATCAGTGTGGCTAACCAAACAGTAGAACAGCTGCAAAAAATGCTTGTGAGTAGTTGAAAGTTCTTTTTCTTTGTCTAAGGTTGGCTTTCAGTTGGTTAGCTTTCTTTTTAAAGCACTAATAAGTGGTATTCTTTTCCAGTCAGAGTATCTCTGGTACCCAGCATGTGTGTGGATTTAAACTTCTGCAACATTTATAAACACTGACAACAAGGAAAATGCTCACATGCAACGAAGTTTGGTAACAGCCCATCTTTAGCACTGTGGGCTTTAACACTCTCCTTTCCTCCTTTATCTGCTATTTTTCAAAAAGATTTTATTCATTATTTTCAGAGACAAGGGCAGGGAGGGAAGGAGAAAGGGAGAGAAACATCAATGTATGGTTGCCTTTCACCTGCCTCCAGCTGGGGACCTGGCTGGAGACCTGGTTATGTGCCCTGACTGAAAGTCCAACCAAAGACACTTGGGTTCGCAGGCCAGCGCTCAATCCACTGAGCCACACCAGCCAGGGCAATATCTGCTCTTTTTTTCATTTGTTTGTTTGTTTTTTGTTTTATCAAGCAGGTGTTTAAAGAAAACCTTTCCAGCTGTGCATGCCTTTGAACTAGTTTCTTACTGACCTCAACTCTGCGGACATCAGCAGTGTCAGAAACCTCTTTCCTGTTAGCTGAGTCATAGCCAGCTGTATTGCATTTCTCTACAGCAGAGAGGAGAGGAAAGTTATAGTAGACCAGGTCATTTTATCCAACATCTGTGTTCAGATTAGGCTTTAGATTTTAGGGGGTGGGGGACACAGTGGGCAGAATGACAGGCCCTGGCAAACAGAAACGTTATGGACCTCTGGTTCTAGACCTTCCCACCACAACATAGCAGCCTCCCATGTTATGAATATCTGCTAAATGCAAAATAATCACATAGACTTACTGTTGTAAAAAATAAGGTCAAATCGTGAAACCAAAAGCAAATTGTATGTAGTTTACCATCATAATATAGCCTACCAAATATATTTTTATGTAATTGTTCTGTTATCCGGGTCAATTTCTATTCATTTTTGAAAGACATGTCACTTAGTTTTGTGTGTTATGTCCATAAAAAGGTACCTGGCAGGGGTCTGTTATACTCACGCTATATGAACAAGACAGTCAGCCTTGACTTTGCAGAGCATCTCCCAGGAGCAACCTGACTGTTATAGTGAGCAGTCCCTGCGTGATAATTCGGTTTCATTTTAGACCCGGGTGCTCTCAGCTGGCTTACATTAATTGCCCTCACACGTTTCAAGTGGCTTCTTACATGGTTTGGGGGCAACATTTGTTTCTTAAGAAAGCTGTTGTCTTTTCTTCCTCCAGCGGGAAATGCGGGGGAGCATCACCTTCAAGATTGTGCCAAGTTACCGCACTCAGTCTTCATCCTGTGAGGTAATAGCTTCAACAAAACACCCTGTCTCCTCTGGGTTCTTAACTAACTGTCTGCTCATGGCTGAATGTTTTGGCTTTCTGGGAAATTGTTTCTGCCTGTGCTGTTGATCACTGCACACCAATTTTACAACAAAGATAACGGAACAGAGTAGGTCCTACCCACCCACTCAGCCCTACTTCCATGGGGACCTCCTCAGCACTTTAACTTTCTGCAGGCCGGAATCGAAGCAAAATATAGAGAAGCTGCAATGCATGACATAAGCCTTAATAAAGAACAAGTAGAGTCTCTGAAGGGAAGAAAATTAAGATTATAATTGCAATAATATTTCCAGGAAGTACATTCACTTCCCTTGTTGAGAAATCACATAGTTCTTCTTTCCAAGAATCTGAGAAGCCATCTATTTCTGTCAAGATAGAATCATTCAAATAATTGTGACACACCTCTAGATGGATGTTAGCTCCATGAGGGATTGATAACTGACATGATGAGAGGAACAAAGGCTTTTCCAACATTTCGTGAAATTGGATAAACTTGGAATATTATGTGATTCATAAACAAATTTTGTAGAGTAATACAACCCCAAAGTTTCTTTCCTGCAATATAGGCTTATCCTATACAAATGACCACTTTTTCAACCTATATTGTTCAGTTTTATGTTGGTGATTAAATGAGATTCAAAAATCTATTCCTTTTAATATTTAGAAATATGAACTGACATAAATGGTATCATCTTTCAGTCAATGCACAGTCAGCTGGAGTATTTTCTGAAGCCTATTCTTTCATGTACATCTTCCAAGTATGTGAACATCAATATGAAATGCACATTTTCTACACTTAATTTTTAAGACTGAGAAGTAACTTATTGGAACTCATCTAGAACATTGAATTTGTACTTAGGAGAAATTAAAGGAGAAATTATAATGCTTCTTTCATTCACTAGCAATGCTATAAATTTCACAAGAAAAACCAGAGGCTTTCTGTGTTTTTCTGAACCTATTGAAGATAATGTATAAGAATTTGTAGTTTTGTCAATTTATACTTTTAGAGCCATTACAATTGGGATTTCTGTTTACATCAAGTCTTGAGCTCCTCTTGGTGGCTTTTTATGGAACTTCAATTAATACTATATTGTAAAAGAAAATGCAGAACTGTTTCTG
>PVIW01006138.1:27549-72961 GCA_004026585.1 Noctilio leporinus
GTACTTTTAGTTATTAATATAACATAAGCTTCTCTTGAGTTTTTAAGTAGTTAACCTAGTTAGGGGGTGGGGACAGTGTTCACATGTAAGTTCTACACTCTTCAGAAAGAAGAACTCTGCCCCCCTTACCTTCTTTTCCTCTGAACTGTGTGAAAAATGATACTGCCTCCCAGGCCCGCTCCCAGTCTGTTTGACCTCCTGTGCTCTGGCAGAGTTTACACCAGTGGCTGGACTTTTCCCAGCCTGGACAATACTTCCCAAAGCAATGCTCTCTGGCCACCTGCATCGGCATCCCCCTGGCCCTACCGACTGCAGTCTCTTGCGGTGACACCAAGAGATCAGTCTGCTGACTCACTTAACATCTGAGAAGGGTCATCTAAGGGATCCCATTATTTAAAATGCTAATGAGCGCCAGGAGTTTTCTTTAAATCTTCTAGGGCAAGAAAACATGTCTTTTGAGCAGGCATGCCTATTTCAAAGGTTTCAAAGAACTCTACTAAACCAAAAATTGTAAAACACCTACTTTTTCCTTCTCTTTGGTCTTACCATTAAAAATTGATTTGGACAGTAAGGGAATGAAGCCCGGAAAGGATTTTGAGTATGTTGACTAATACAGAGAGTGCAGCTGAAGATCTAGGGCTATGGCTCCTGGGATCTTTGCCAGACGTGTAATGCCTTCAGAGGCTTAAGATTGTTGTTTTAATCAATTTGCTAAAATGATCTCAAGAATAAAGGTTTCTTCTCTAGTGTATATCTGTTATTTACCCTTATTTGTAATATTTGTCTTAGAATGATCCCAAGGTGATTACAATATGCGGAGAAGTCTTTTTATTTTCTTGTAGGCTAGTTTCACTTCAAATGAAGTCATTCAGCAATTTTTTACATTGAGGTACCTAAAAATTACTAAATACTTTATAAACCTAATTTTTAATGAAAATTAGGTATTTGGGATCTTTATCACAATAATTTTATAGGAATATTTGTCATTTTACAGCACTAGATAAAATTTTAATAACAAGTCACTCTTCAGGGTCTCACTTAAAGAAAACAAAGGTTAGAGGATGTTAGAGAGGAAAAATATTATTAATGAATGATGCACAGTCATCACTTACAATATGCGAATCTTGAAACTAAGTTTTTTCTTACTTCTGTAAAATCATGCAAGTAAGTCAGTACAGCATCTTTGCAGCAGAAAACCTCAAAGGAAATGGTTGTCAGACTGTGGTTGTAACTGTTGATGTGAATATCTCTGTTTCTGTGGTGTTCTGTGTTAATGAACCTTGTGTCTTATTTCAGAGAGATTCCCCCTCCACTTCCAGACAGTCCCCAGCTAATGGTCATAGCAGCACTAACAATTCTGTTTCGGTAAGAACTTGAGCCTCACACGGCAAAGTGTGACAATTTTGTTGGTGCCACCTGCCATGAGTGTTCTAGTTACATGTGTTCAGTGGAAATACTGTCTCCTGCCGATATGCAAGGCTACTACAGCTACAATGCAGTTTACTCCCGGAAAATCTTTTTTCAGCATTTCCTTCTCAATAAAATCCCTTCCATTAGTTAAATATAAAGACATGTAGTTCGAGACTGCTTTGATCATTCTCAGAATATTTCTGTGTCATCCCACTAGTATTTATAACTGCTCAAACTTATGCGAAGGATGTAAATGGGAATTTGTTGAAACCTCTAAATATTTTTTTTAATTTGAAAAAGATAAATGTACGGAGTTGGCAGACTAGGTGTTTGGGTCTTGGGCTTTGTAGTTATATCTTTTCTGAGTGATATCAGCAACATGTTTTAGTTTCCGCTATCTAAGTTTACGAATTGGTGTGCCCGCTGTTTTTGTGGTACGTGCACATATTTTTGTGAATTATAAGCCTTGCCTGGATATGAAAAGCAAAAGGAACTGGCTTCAAACTGCACTTAAGCCACGCTGTTATCACATCTTTAACACAAAGTACTTTATATTTTGACTTAAAATTTGGAATTGTCTATTTTTTCAAAACTATCCATTTTGAAGTATAAAGAGAACTGCATTTAGTTTTAAACAAATGGAAGCACTTACAGGTGCAATAAGCAATATTTTGGGTGTAATAATCTTCTCTAAGTTGCTGGTATTGCTGTTAAAATTATAGTGTGTTCTAATAATGCAGCAGTATCACTTTTTTTCTAATGATTAATTTGCCCTTTGAAATATATCAACTTTTTTATCAGGTAAAATTTTAAATAATTTAGAGATCATCTCAAATGGAATGATATCAGTAAGTGAAATTATGGAAGCAAATTTCCTATGACTTTTATTTTCAACTTCAAAATAGGCTATAAAGGAGTTTATGTATAACAGTTAACATTTACTACTTCTAAGATGGTGAAAATCCATATAGCCATCAAATTTTTCAAAATCTAAAAGGTTGCAGTGACTGAGTTGAAAAGGGCAACAGCTCTTTTTGGTTTGGGGTTTTTATTTTAATAGGGCTGTTTCACTTGCAGTGGCTTTTGTGTTGAAGATGCTGAGTTGTTTCTCAAGAACACATTTTCTCTCTGCTTCAACTTACCTGCTTTCTTCAGCTTGCTGCTAAATGGCCTGGGTTTGATTTTTTTAATAATTCAACATTTCTGAGAAATGGAATAATGTATCTTATCTCTTTACAACTTAAATGTAGCTCATTTTTTTTAACCATATTGTAACAGAACACACAAATTACCTTGTACTCTTGAAAAGTAAATGAAAATTTTTCTCCTGGGTTGGCTTTATTCTACAGGACTTGCCATCAACTACCCAACCAAAAGGACGACAGGTGAATAGATATCCTCTATAGAAACTTCTCTAAACTGAGCTGCTAATAGCCAATCCTTTATTAACCCTTTCCATCCCATAATGTCTGCATTTTGGACCATAACATTTGAGCATTGAGAGCTTGTACCATTTCATTTTAACACATTAAACATGACTAATTCTCTATAAAGATTTTTGCCTACATCTTTGTAGCTGTGATAGTTATTGTAATTTCAACCTGATCATTGTGTTGATCAATGATTAAGAATTCAGCCTTTGCAGGGGGGTTCTTAAGGGCCTACCTGCAGGGTAGAAAATTTTTAAAGGTTACAAAATTCTTAATTTTCTAAGAACTACAATGCACATGCTGGTGATCATTTTTCAGCAATAGTTTTTTGAAATTTGATGGCTTCTTCTTAACTTGCATTTGCATCTAAATTTCTAAAAGTCATTTATAGTGAAAAATAAAAATGTAAATATCCTGCCTTTATGTCCTCCTATGCCTCTGTTAGCTTAAACATGAAAAGTTAAGTACTGCCTAACACAGGCAAGTACCTTTCAATGTGCCAGCTCTTTCAAAGTATGGATTTTAGGTGCAGATGCAGAGACTTGTTAATTTTATAGGCTGGATTTCTGAAAAGAAACTCAAATAGAATAATTACACAACAGTTCCCAAATCCTTCAGGTTGGTTTTACAGTGACTTAAACATTAATATTCAAATTTAATTTCAAGAGGTAGAATTTTTCTAGGCTTTTTCTTGAAATGTGGTATTAAAAAATAATTCGATTTAGAGTTAAGATTTGTGTAGGTTAGCACCTAATAGAATTCACCCACAGTTTGGTATTGACTGCAGAAGTAATACAGCATTCTATACCTACCACCTTATTTTAAAGGATTTAGGAATGCAGTCATTCATGTGTTCACTTCAGCAGCACATATACTAAAATTAGAAATGCAGTCATTCATAAAATGCTGCCATATGATAACCCTTTATATGCTAGTTTTATTTTATAATATTTACTAATTACATTTATTTATTTTAAAACTCAAAGCCTTGAACTCGGTACTGATTTCAAGCATTACTTTGGCAAAGCTAGGATTCACATTTGTATTTCTTCTCTACAAAGAGTAAAACACCAATATAAAGCCTAAATCCTTTTTTTTTTTTTAAAGAAAACATTTTAAATGCATTTTTAAATTATTCAAATTACATTTAAGCTCATCAGCGGTGTGTAGACACACAGCCAGTTGTCATGTAGGCATTTTACAGCAAGATACCAACACAGCGTTCTCGGCTAGTTTTGTACTATTTGGTGCTTTAGGGTTAAAGCCTACCCTGAATGCTTGTGTTTATATGGCTTAAAGGCTGCCAGTGACCATGACAACTTACCCATAACATCAGCTAAACATATGCAGATTTTACAATGGTAAGCATGCATCTCTATAATTACAGGCCTACTCTTGTAGTAAAAGCCAAAAACAAGTACCTAAATTTTCCCTCCAAATAAAGACAACAAAGATTTAAACCTGTGTACATCAAAAGTAGTACGTTGTTTCCAGTGGTAGCAGTTTTCCGTGTTGTATTTCATGCATCATTTTTGTTTGCACCATCTAATGTCCTGTTTGTATTGTAAGTGTTGGTGTGTAGTTATTAGGTTAGCACTGTTTTCTTTCACATCACCTTGGCACCCTTTCTTACAAACTCCTGTTTTATAGATCTATGTAAGAGCACAATTTGAATATGATCCAGCCAAGGATGACCTCATCCCCTGCAAAGAAGCTGGCATTCGGTTCAGAGTTGGTGACATTATCCAGATTATTAGCAAGGATGATCACAATTGGTGGCAGGGGAAGCTGGAAAACTCAAAAAATGGAACTGCAGGTCTCATTCCTTCTCCTGAACTTCAGGAATGGTATGTTTTTATTGTTTTGTTTTTTGTTTTGTTGTGTTTTCAAATTAAAAAATGAAATCCTGCCCATACATTTTTAAACTTTATATTATTGTTCTATGGTGTAAAACCTGCTTAATTTATTCCTTGCTTTACTAGTCAAACAAAATTCAAGTTAATCATCAAAGAATTCTAAATCCTCAGCATCTAGTGAACTCCTACTTACACAGTCAGATTTTTGTTTTACGTAGTAGGAAAGAAGAGGGTCTAGAGAGAGGTTGAGTAACCAGCCTCAGGTCCCTGTCGTATCATGGTCTCTTAGCAGAGCCCACCACTACTAAGTGATGTTTCAATCCTGTTAGAATTGCATTTTTTTTTTTTTAATCCTTAACTGAGGATATGCTTACTGATGGGTTTTCTTAGAAAGAGAGAGGAGAGAAGGGAGGGAGAGAAACATTGATAGGTTGCCTGACCAGGAATAGAACCTGGGACCTTTCGGTTTATGAGAGGATGCCCAACCAACTGAGCCACACCGGCCAGGGCTAGAATTGCAATTTTTAAATGTTCCTCTCCTTGCGCCTCTACATGCATTTACCATCCTATTCCACCCACCACCAGCAAAAAAAAATCCTCAAACGCCTTGATTCAGTGTCACTCAGGGTATTGTAAGATAAAATGTGTTTCACTGTTAGGAGAAAAAGGTAGTCACATGCTTTGTTCTTTACCTTAGCAGGTCTGTAAATGTAAGTCTGTTACAAAGTTTGACCTTTGAAAGCAGATGAAAGCTGGGCAGTTTTTAGATACTAGTTTTAACTGAGAAAAGAAGTCACAAATTACTTTGTGTCTTGGTAAAACCTGTTTCTGCTATTATTGTTAGTTTGCTTAGTTGAACTGTTTTCTGAATAATGTTGCTAGTTTTACCTCTGTTGGTCCTTCCACAGTCTATCAGAAATCGAATGCAAAAGAGAGAACTTTATGTCTGAGTTTTGTTTCATGTGACCACAAAAAACCCATTAGGCATTGTGCCAATTTCTCCCAAAATAGTTGAACCTAGCTAAAAGAGACAAAAGGTATTGAACTTATAGATATTTATAACTCTTTTTTCAAGCATATTTCTCACTAATTAAAGGGATTTCTCAGTTAATCACTTTTGTTTGACTGCCTCTTTCAGCTATCCTGTTTCCCAAAAATAGTCTTATATTTAAAATGTTAGCACTGATAAGAACTTCAGGTTCCATCAATTTAGACAAAGATTTGTAGGCCCAGGTAGAGGGTGCAGCAGCTTCCATTTGGGATTGGCCTTCGGTCTGATCTTCAAGAAACAGTCTAAACATGAGCTGGAGAGATCATTTTGATAATGATGATGATGAGAATGTTTTTATAGTATTACTGGTATTTATACTTTAGAAAATGTACTCTGGGATGTTACCATCTGTTACGAGCATTTACTGAAAATAAGTATGTGTACATTCGACCTCTTCTCCCTAATCAGATCATTTGTATAAATCATGTTTCACCCCTACGGAACTCCAAATCCTGTGGAGCCCTCCTGAGAAATGGCAGCGGGAAAAGCAAGTTTGTTTCCTCTTTCCTGTAATGGTGAAGTAGGTTATTTGAATCAGTTCTCCCGCTGAATAGAATGAAAAGTGCTGCAGAAAACATGCTTTTGAAAATTACCTTAAAAGCACTGAGTAGCTGAAAAGGAATTGGGGAACTCAATGACCAGTTTTTCTCTGAAAGCCATTAATCAGAGCAATAAAATTTCAAGTACCAAATTGGCCCATTTTGCCAGGAGAGCATTCCTGTTACTCAGAACTTCTCTACCGGAGGAACAAGATGAAGACCCAAAGCCTGTACAAGTAGGAAAAGCTGCCACGAGGCCCTTTGCACGTGGTAAGGGCTGCAAGGCTGTGCCCCAGGTCCAGCGCAAGCAGAGGGGCATGCCTCCTCCACTCCCCTTCAGCACAAGGGACTGGAGACGGCTGGTTTATCAGCAAGTGAATCAAAAGACCTGAGTGAAAGGAGAGCGAAAATTGTGGCCACCAGCCCACAATTGAGCTGGAGGGATCATTTTGATGATGATGATGAGAATGTTACTATAGTATTACTGGTATTTATACTTGTCCCTCTTGTCTTCATCTTGTCCCTGGGCCAATTTGGTACTTGAAATTTTACTGCTCTGATTAATGGCTTTCGAGAAAAACTGGTCATTGAGTTCCCCAATTCCTTTTCAGCTACTCAGTGCTTTTAAGGTAATTTTCAATCTACTCCACCTTGAATGGATTTATACCCAGGGACACACAGTTTGGGAGAGCCAGGGAAACTAGAGCCCTGCACTTGAGTTGGGAATTTCCCCTCATAGTTCCAACTATTAAAAACAAAAAAAGATAGTCTCACAAGAACACTTTTTTCTTAGGCCTCATCTTAGATCTCCTCCTAATCCCCCATATAAGCTTTTGCAAGGGCAGTAGCTAGCAAGTCCAAGTAACCAGGCACACAAGGAAACACGTGAAATCTGACAGAGACGCAAACTCACTTCATATACTGGAATTAGGAGACAAAAGGTTTTTAAACCATTGTACTTTTTAGGAGGTTTTTAAACATCAGTAAGAAGCTTGAAAAATACCTTCAGAGAATAGGCAAAAAAATGTAATGGCATAGCAGATTTTAAAAAGAATCAAAAGGAATTTCCAAGAATAGAATGTCGCAGTAAAACTCAGTGGCCATACACCTGTTAGAGTGGCCTAAATTTTGTAAAGTTTTCATCAGCAGGTAAATGGATAAACAACTGACGTACTCATACAATGGTATGCTATTAAGCTATCAAAAAGGAATAAACTATGGATACACAAGACAATATGGATGAAATTCAAAATCACTATACTGAATTTCCAGGCAAAAAAAAAAAAAAAGGAGAGAGAAAGAACTATATGATTCCATTTACATAAAATTGCAGAAAATACAAAACTAATCTATAGTGAGAGGGGTTGCCTGGAGTGAGAAAAATGTGTTTGTTGTTTTTATTGTAACAGTAGTTTCACAGGATATGTCAAAACTGATGAAATTGTACACTTTAAATATATTCAATTCATTGCATTGAAAAAGAAAAAGAAAAAAAAAAAAAAGCCCTGACCTTAATTAGTTGCAAAAACTGTACAGGAAGAAAGGGATTCTAGCTGGGATAATGAGGAAGAGGCCCACTGGGCAGTATGTGCCTTGTGACCGAAATAGGACTCAGGAGGCACAGGAAGGCATTCTCAGCTGAGAGGAAAGAACAAAGTCCCTTGTTGGAAAACTGAACTGGTCCCTAGAATGTCAGTGGGCATGCAATAATAACAAGAAAGGTTTGAAACAAAATACTGTCAACCAGACCTGAACGCTTTGTTCAGATATGTTGCTACCAACTTACATTTTTCACATCCTACAGATGAGAAATCAATTTTGGGGCCCAAATCCTTACCTTATTTATCCTTGTTAAATTTTGCCTTGCTTGACAAGGCTCATCATTCTATTCCTTTGATCTGTTTTGAGTCCCTGAATCTGTCATCCCGTCTCTTGCCTCAGCAATAACATGTTAAACTTGTTTCAGATCTCCCTGCGGGTTGACCTAAATCCTAATACAGTTTCTCTCCAGTTGCTGAGCTAGAAGAAATAACATTCATGTCCTGAGTGGCTGGAAAAAACCGTTTTATTCCTCATTACTACACCACATATGGCCATACCACAAACTTTTACTGGGAACTTTGTGTTTTTATTTTTAAGCTTAAAAATATTTCTTGTAAGCTATTCTATATACTACTAGATAAACTTCACAAGGTCAGGATTTTGTCTGTTTTAACTGGGCAAAAATTCCTCAGCTCTGTTTATGTTCCCAAAGATTCCATGCCTCACAGAAGCTGCAGTTATGACTAATAGCACAAATTGGCTTTCACTGGAAGAATCCTCAAAGTGAAGGCTTCATCAGCCTCCTCTGTATTCCACTTGGGTAATATATGGAGATTGACTTTGATGCTGTGGCTAAGAGTTCACAGCATTTCCAAAAAATGTCTCTCTCCTAACCTAAAATAAAGAAATAATTCTTTCAAAAAACCCTCAATGAACAAGAGAGAGCATAAGAAACATGAAAGACATTCTCTTCAAGAAAACACAAGAGAACATTTCCCAACTCATCTCATGATGCCAGCACTTCTTAACACCAAACTTCAATAAAGGCAATTCAGGAAAACCACAGTGTCCCTCATGAATATAGATATAAAAATTCTCAGCAAAATATCAGCAAATTGAATCCAGAAATAGGTAAAAAGAACAATACTTTTTGGTCCCATGGAGTTTGTACTGGGAATGCATGGTTGTTTCAACATAAGAAAGCCAGTCAACCCAACCCTCCATATTAATAGACTGAAGAAGATAATCCACCTGATTATATGAATAAATGCAGAAAGAGCATTTGATAAAATTCAACATCCATTAATGATTTAAACCTTCACAAACTGCCCTGGCTGGTGGCTCAGTGGATTGAGCACCAGCCTGCAAGCTAAAAGGTTGCCAGTTCAATTCCCATTCAGGGCACATGCCTGGGTTACAGACCTGATCCCCATTTGGGGATGTGCGAGAAGCAGCCAATCAATGTTTCTCCCCCTTCCTCCCTCCCTTTTCCTCTCTCTGAAAATAAATAAAATCTTTTTAAACAGTAACTAAAACTCTCACAAACTGAATTAAAGTGAACTTTCTTAACCTGACTGAGAGCATCCACAATAAACCTACAGCAAACGCTATTGGAAAGGAGAACATTCTGCAGGTGATGCAATTCTGTGTGCAGAAATTCAAAGAAATCTATAGATAAACAGTTAGACAATATGAGAGTCTTGACAAGATAGCTGATGGAAAATCAATGTACAAAAGTCAATTATATTCCTATTACCAGCAACAAACAGAAAATGTTTAACATACTGTACATAACACCACCTGTAAACCCATAATACTATAAAGCATTTTTGCAAAAATATAGAAGTTAAATTTGATCAGGCCTCTTGATCTAATTACCTATTTGCAGGAAATGCAAAAGACCAGAGGGACTTACTCCCCCAATACCAAAATGTATAAAGCTGGGGGTGGGAGGGAATGGGGGACTTAGTAATTAAGTTAATAAGGTACAGGAAGAGAGGTGCTCAAAAGCACCAATTGAAGAGAACCATAAAATACTCCCATACATTAAAATAGTCACTAGTGAGGAATGGATAGACTTTTCCATAAGTTATGCTGGGACAACTGAGTGTCCATGGTGGTGGGGGTGCACAAGAAAGACAGTCAACCTGTATCTTCACACTATACACAAAAATGAGTTCTAGTATATTAAAAACCAAAATGTGAAAGAACTACAGACTCTTGAGAAGGTAATGTTGGAGCATATCTGTAGAGACAAAGGAAGATTTCTTAAAAGATATCAAAAATACTTACCATAAAAGAAAATGTTACTAAAGTTGACTAAATTAAAACTAACAGGTTATAATTCATCAAAAGATACCATATGGGGAGGGGGACAGAGGGGAGCAAAAAGGGGATGGATGTAATACAACAACAATAAAATTTTTTTGAAAATACCATAAAAAGGATTAAAAGGCAAGCCACAAAGTAGAATATTATCTGCAACATGTATAACTAAGGTGTAATATTTATGCCATCTAAAGAATTCTTAGAAACCAAAAAGACAGACAACTGGAGAGAATGGGTAAAAGAGTTGACCAGGCATTTTACCAAAGAGGAAGGCCATAAAATATGAGAAGGTGCTCAATGTCATTAATAATTGGTGAAATGCATCCTCAAAACAGTTATTTCATTACTTACCCACCATGATAGCTAAACTTAAAGACTAATAATACCAAGTGCTAGCAAGATAGTGGAACAGTAGGAACCCTCATACACCCTATGGAGTATACATCAGTACCTCGGTGGAAAATCACTTGTTTTCAATAGCATTTTATGGCATTCTGACAGTGATTTTGGATTCTCCTTATGTATGGCTCACTCAGAGACCTCTAGTTGGTCAGAAACCTCTAGTTTTCCATATAAGCAAAACCTTATATGGAAATATCACACAATTATTTGCTTATGGAGCAACTTTTTAATGTTGAATGACATTTTATCCATTATTCAATATTTAAAAGAACGACTAAAGATAGGATGCATATGTTGATCACAGAAAATTGTTGAATGTGTTCTTTTCTTCTTTGAAGAAAACTCCGTTTATCATTGCTGAAATGGCGGTTATAGTGGTTTAACTTCTCAATCCATCATCTCAGTCTTTAAAAAATTGTTTGTGAATAGCTTAAAATATAATGATTTCTGTATTATCTTTAAGAAAGTTGAATAGAAGAATATTGAGTGGGATTTGTGTGCTCTTCTCTGGTGCTACAAGCTAAAAGCTAGAGTTAAGAAGAGCTAAGTACTGGGACAATACATTCCAAAGAGAGCCATCCACAGCTAGTGCAATCACCCCCTTAGCTTGGAAACACAAGTCTAAGCCCATACTGCTAGTCCAGCCTCCTGGGGAGTGCATTGTTTATGGAGCCATTTTTCTTCCATTTCCCTGAGAAGACAGGCTACTCTCTCCTATGAGTAGGACTTTCTACCCTAGGCACTGTTACTTTTAGTTCTTCGATAAACTGGCAGCTACACACAAAATCCTGGCAGTTGTATCCACTGTTCCCAGAATCCCCTAAATTAGGCCTTTGTTTGTTTTTGAACAGTTGGTAGGTTCTCCCTTTCCTGTAGTTTGGTTTTCTACCACTAGTTCTACAAGGCTTGCTTTTAATATGCAAAAACCAGCTTTCAAAATGCTTATGGAGCAACTTTTAAACAACATTCATGTATATGTTACAGATGGTGAATATTATGTAGAACAAAATTATAATTTTCTGATTGTAATTCTAAGTGTGGGCTTAATCAGAGCATTTTTGTCTTATCTTAGGCTAGACTTGCCATGTAGTAACAGTACCGTTTATTAAGCATCTACGATGCCTGCCACGGTGCTAGGGACATTGTTAGCATTTTGTTGCTGCTGCTGTTCTAATCCATCCAAAAGGCTCTAAGAGGTTACGGAACTTGCCGATAATGTACTGGCTAATAGCATAGGCTCTGATGTCACACTGTCCTCCTTCTCCCACTTATTAGCTGTGGAATTTGGGGGAAATTACTTGATTTCTCAGTCCTTTGATCCCCTCATCTATAAAGTGGTGATGCAATTTTATGTGTTTAAAAAGACTAAATTAGTTAACACAAATAAAATTCCCAGAAAAGCACCTAACACCAAATCAATAAAAGCTAGTAAGGGATAGTCAAACCAGACCTGTATCAACTCAAAATCCCATGCTCTTTTCACTACATGTCCTGACCATATGTTTAGGCTTCTCATCTGTGTAAATCAGTTAGTATATGCTCAAGGAATGCAATGTCCTTTCATTATAAGTCTGTGTTTTTAAACCATTTCTAGGAAATTGTGAAAGCCAAAGAACAACCTTTATCTGAATGACTTGAAAAATGTGTGAGGAGTATGTTCATGCAGGTTCATGCAAACTCTTCAAACTGGTTATTTTTCCCTTTTATCAACATAAAACTATACATGCGGTTTGCTTGTTTTTTGTTTTGTTTTCTCTCTTGCTTTATTTCTTTTCTGCTAGGCGAGTAGCTTGCATCGCCATGGAGAAGACCAAACAGGAGCAGCAGGCCAGCTGTACTTGGTTTGGCAAGAAAAAGAAGCAGTACAAAGACAAATATTTGGCAAAGCACAATGCAGGTAGGGAAAAGTACAACTGTCACTGAGGCCGGTGACGCATCTCAAAGACCGACATAGATGTCATATATCTCAGTTCTGTCTTCGGAGTTCTCTGTCCAAAAAATTCCACCGTATGAGATTCTTCATCCATTTGCAACAATGTCCAGGAATCCCTACCTTTGATTATTATGTTAGTTTTTTGCCGGATATTTTACTCTATAGGAAGAAAACGCTATTTGGAAATAGTATTATCAGGAACGAAAAGAACCTGGTACATGAAGTTGTCCCCTGGGAAATGAGATCTTGAGAGTTTGCTGACTCACCAGGCTTCTTGCCTCCTTGCTGAGATTTGTGTGGAGCAAACACCCTTGCTCCCGACTCCTCTCTGGCCCTCAGACACATTTCAAAGAGCAAAGGTGCCCTCTTAACATGTAGCTGTGCTGCAAATGGTTCGGTGATTGGTCCAAAAGAGCACAGATGACATTGGATACTAACTTGGTTTAGTCCATGTCTGTGACTAGTCCTGTCCCTCGTGGTATTTCCTTGGCTCCCAAAAGACCAAGAGCATTATGTTGGCCTTCCCTTTATGGTACATTTGTCTATGTGGAAGCTTGCATACACTTAACACAACATCTTTGTTTGCCAAAAACTGAAATGAAGACCACAAAAAGCATGATCTGTCACTGCAATAGAATTCCCAGACTTACCAGTTGTAATTTAAGTTAAAGAAAATGAGCCCTGGCTGGTAGCACAGTGGATAAGGCACCGGCCTGCGAACCCAAAGGTCGCAGGTTCGATTCCCCAGCCAGGGCACATAACCAGGTTGCAAACCAGGTCTCCAGCCAGGTCCTTAGCTGGAGGCAGGTAAAACGCAACCGTACATTGATGTCTCTCTCCCTCTCTGCCTGTCTCCCTTCCCCTCTTTCTAAAAAATAATGAAATAAAATCTTTTTTAAAAATTACACACATTAAAAAAAAGAAAAGAAAAAAAAATGCATGGCGATATGCACAGTGGGATTTATGTATGTTTCCATAACTTCTTAATATGGCTCCTTTTATCAGGAAGTTTTTCTGAGGAATTCCAAGTCCCAACATTGGCGTTAAATTAGTTCCCAAGGTTTCAGAAATAACTCCAGAAATCAAACATGTGACAAAAAAATCAAGTGAATGCAATTTGCAATCATGCATACCAAATTTGACACTCTACTGTTTCTGACCAATAAGAAACGCATTTCTCTCTGTAGAATGTTATAACATATGTTATTAGCATTCATTAGGAAAAATTATTTAGAAACTGAATGGTTCATTCCTTACTCAGAAAATAGAGGTAAACTTTTGGAAGTACTGTGTAATGTGGAATAAATGTTAAGTGGCCCTGTTTTATTTCCAATAAATGGTATCATTTCTGATCATGTACCACTATAGAGCACTAGTATGATAATGGCTCTTTTTTGTTTGTTTTATAAAGGGAAGAAATATTTAAATGAAATTATTTAAGCCTGATTTAGCAACTATTAATTGTAAATGCTCAAGCAGTACTATGAGAAGAAATTCACTGTAGCATTGGCGGAATGTTATTTGACACAAAATGTCAGTGGTTTTTGCCAAGGCTCCATGGTCACCTTTATTTTCACCAACTTCTAACAGGCTCACATGAGGTGTCAACATTTTACAATACTTTTAAATGATACAGATAGATGACATTAAAATTAATTTAAACCTAGAAATGCCAAGACATGGCTGATAAAGGCTGTCAGTTCTTCATTAGCTTTATATTATACTAACAGAGAGCATGTACTGTAGACATGGGTGTTCAGTTTGCCAACATTCTTGAATTAAGCTCTGAGGAAAACTACAAAATCCATTGATCGAAAAACTAGAACCTCTAAATTCTGACAAAGAATCCATTGAGTCGTTCACTTAAAAATTTGCCTTTTTCCCTCTTTTCATGCTTTGACTCCTTGGGGTGTCACTGAGCTTACACTGTCCTTGGTCTCCTGATTCATCAGTGGTCCTGCAAACATACCTATAAGTTTAATAGGCCGCCCAAGATAGGACCAGGCATTAGCACACCCGAGCAACTGCAAGCGTTGAAAATCCCCTGGCTTCTGTGGGCCTCAAAACGGGAATCTCAAATCACGTTAATTGATCAAGGATATCTTTTCTAATTCTGAAAGTTCAGTGGCTCTCATGTTCTTTCATCAGTGGGCCTGCCAAATGGGCCTCATTTAATGGAGCCAAGTGCTCAGTTACTTATCTCAACCCTTCGCTCTAGTAAACTGCCTATCAAGGTGGAAGAGAGAGAAAAAAAAAAGGTGGAAGAGTATCACCCTTGATAGAGAAGGCAGGCGCCTCCCAGGGATAGAAAAGAATTGCTGTTTTCGCTTTTAACATTATACATCCCGTCCAAAACTGTGGGCCTGTCCAAGCTCTTATAAACTTAGAACTACGAAATGGGTAGAGATCCCCCACCGCCATTGTTTTTGTTATCATCAGCATTTCCTAAGCAGTGGACTTCTGGGCCACAGAGCCTTGCTTATCATGCTCATAGTTTCCTCTTACCTGTCAGCCTTTGTCACTCCTGTCATGCCCTTTGATAGACAGTCTGAGTGTCTTACAAGGTCCTTGCAAAGCCACTCACATTTCTTTGTAGAACTTGTGTTTAAACTTCTTTGTAACCATCCAGTCAGAATGTCCTTGTTAGGATTTCCTTCCCCACAAAAGTCATCACTCATGAGGTCTCCTGTTAGATTTTCTGGTCAGGAGAGGATGCCCAACTACTTTTCTGGACTTTCTGAAATATGCTGCCAAGCAAGGCCTATCAGGTACCATCTCTTCAGGTTTCTTCCCCTTCACCAAGCAACCCTTCCATTTTCGTGCTTTAAGTCCAGAGCATCCATTTGCTTTGTGATGATCTTGACAAGAAATGAAGTTAGAAAGGGAAGTCAAGTATTTTAGCAGCTGTTCTGCTTTTAGCTGTGATGGAAATTCATCCTAATATGCAGCATTACCTATATAAAGAATGCTGTAAAGGAGAGAAATGGATATATTCTTCAATACCAAAATCCTAGCCAAATGGGCTCATGGGTCACAAATCAAATTATATTTCAAAAGGATATTTTTCTGCTTTTTCATAAGTTGATTGTAAAATACAGTGGGGGATCTTCTCATAACCCTCAGGAAATTAAAATAAGAACCATATGCTTTGTTTCCTGCTTCAGATGTTTGAGAATTCAGCATATACTGATGGCAAGATCCAAACTTGCCCATCATTCTGAAGTTGTTGATATTTTTAGTAAAAATGAAGGATGGGAACTTGGTCAATATGTAGAACTGATGGACATGATAATATTAGAATTAATCGTTTCCATTGCTGTCACCAGGAAGTTGCACATGTCTCACATGTCTAGTTAAAGCAGAATTCTCTTCAAACTGTGTTGCCTACATCTCACATTATCAAGTCTGTTAGCCAAACGTGACCCATAAATAAGTTTGGTTTTCCCCATATACACATAGTGTTTAAAATAATAGGTGTCACCATTGAAAATCAAATATTTAACATAAAATGCTGGGTTTCTGCCTACCATTAAAAGAACAGAGACTATGGTAACACAAGGCCCACTTTCTTCCTTAACGGCTCTAGGCTGTTGATGTCCCTTTTGAATTAGACACTCATCTCTAGACACTTTCTCCAGGCTGCATTGTCCCCACTACTCCATCCCTGCACCAAGCCCACTCATTTCAACACATCAGCTACCCGGTTGCTGCAGGCATTTGAGTGTGCACCCAGCCCAGTGTTACCAGTGTGCAATGCTTTTTCTAACTGAAGGTTTGTACCATATTTGAAGATACTTTTAGCTTTACAAAACTGAGACAAGGAAGCAATATTAAAGGCTTGTTTATGAAAAGATTCAACTGGAAAGTGGTTGCCTAAATACTTAAAACTGCCGTAAATATTGAGTAGCTTACCAGGAAATCAAGATAATATGAACCAACAATGCCAGACAGTATTTCTGAAGCCTTGGGAATAGATCTGATTGTGGTGTGTATGGTATTTACAGCAAATACATTTTCTGCAAAGCCTAAAAAATCTTAGCCATGGAAATTTGATGGGGAAAATATTGTCATACTCCTAGAAGAACTAGACTCTTGAGGCATTGATATTTCTCAGCCCTGGGACTTCCAAAATCAGTTTAAGATCAAGTTACTAATGTAAACTTTGAAAAAAAATCATTAATTCATTTGTTCTGTGTTCGAGTCCTGAGCACAGGTATTTAAATATCCTGTGATAACCTATTTACATGCATCCATATGAACATCGAGGAATTCTGTAGTACCATTCATAGGCATGTTTAAATCATGCTAATGCCACAAATTAGTACTGTTGACTTTAAAAAGTTATAACTTTTTTTCTTTAATACAGAGTACTCTAAAGATGACAAAATGTGGCCCATAATCTCACTGGCCTGTGGACGTTTTTCTTTTTACACAATAAAAGTAATAGGCACATGTGATTAGAAATTGCAAATAGTACGGGAAGGTACAAAATGAAAACAGAGGCTTCCACATCTACACTCCCTGCAGAAGTTTTCTTGTAACTGTTCCCAGACAAAATTTCTGTGCATATGCTAGTTTATAAAACCCACTGGCTTTTATATGAGGATATTGTTGAATTTTTATTAAATGGGTTTGTTTCTTAATGTGATTTATTTGCCTCATGTTTAGAATATTGCATGATAAATTTTCTTTTGTGCATATTATACTTTTATTTTACTAATATATTAAAAGCCATATTTCAATGACCCCTGTACATTTTTCATGCTGTCTTACTCCCAATGGCCTCTGTGCATGTAAGTAACCTGTTGAGTGACTATGCCTCTTTGTTTTTGATGGTTTCCTTTCATTAAGTCCTTTTTTTAATCAGTGAACATCTTAAAACCTTTAAAAGTCCAGTCTTTATGTTCTCCTTATAGTCCTTGTATGTCTTATTTTTAATTTTTCTTTTTTGTTTCTAAATCCTATGACCATGTGTTGATTTTATTTAAACCAGAGTAACCTCTTCATGCTATTCGTTTATGTTTAAGATGTTGATGTGTAACATATATGTTCATTTGTTTATGGTGTTGGTAGTTAATATCTAACTCATTCTTGTGTGTGTGTGTGTGTTTTTATGACAAAAGTCTTATTTCAGTAGGATTGGGGTTAGGGCTCTGTAGAGGGAAATGGGTGTGGGGCATACCATTCAGAAAGCTTCTGTCATTATCATCTTGCTCTTTTGTGAGATGTTTGAGTATTTTTACATATTAAAGTCTATCAACTTGTTGATGCACCTCTTTCATAAACATAGGTGTTCTTGATGGAAAGATCACTCAGAGGGCAATAGGTAGAAAAAGCAATGTTGTAAGCATCCCTGGTTTGATTTTTGCAACTCTTCATCACTCCATTACCAATGTAGCATGACTAGCTAGCTCTACTGTGCAGAGAACCTCATGTTCGTTTTGATTTTGTAAGTCTGCCATTTTTAATACAGAAAGCATTTCTTGGGTTTTAACTGTTGCTAGAGAGTATGCTTTAAAAACTTTTTTTTAAAGAACTTTTAGTAAACCTTTATGGAATCAAGTTATTAAAAGAAAACAAATTCTTAAATACCCATTAACATGCACTAACCCTTATTTTAAACATACTGTACTTTTTAAAAATATTTTGGGAATGATACTTTTGTTTGCTTGTTTGTTTCTGATCTGTTGCATTCTGGAGTATCCTATTATGCATTTTAAGGCTCTTTGCTGCTGGGATGATCATAAATGTTAAGGACTGAGCAGATATTCCGTTGGCCATATTGTTTCAAGAAGTAGAAGATCCTCTTAATGATTGGCTGAAACACCCTAGATTCCTTTTTACACCAGGGAATCAAAATTACTGAACTTCTTTCAGCTCCTCTAAAATCCATATTCCTCTAAAATCCATAAAAAGCATATTCCATATCCTTTAAAAAAAAAGAAATTTCAATGTGCCTGAAGATATTTGGGTATTACCATGCCAAAAATATATATTACAGGAAACATAGATGCATGATTTTAGCCTTCTTGTGAGATGTCTCAAATGTATATGAGAATTAGACCACCTTAAACTTCAACAGGAATGATTATTCTCTCAGGAAAGTTTTGATAATAGTTTTGCTAAGAGGCAAGTTTCCAAAAATATTTTTTAAATGTTTCTTCTCAGTCTGTAATTATTAGAGGACTCCCTTTTGCAAAGGTTTTCAAGCTCACATTCATCTTCATGCTTCTTTCCACTTTGCTCATCCTGATTTACTACACACAAGCCGACAAAGTTTGGGGGCCAGGGAAGCATGTTCTTCTATTACATTCCCAAGACTTGTCACCAAATGGATAACTGGGTTACAATAAAGCTTGTGAGATACTCATTTCCAAAGCTCGTGAACTCATAGTTACAGAACTTGACTTGGAAAGAATCTAGCATGCTGCCTTCAGTAGGTCTGTTTAAAGAAAGTTAGTTTAAGACCAGCTGTCCATGCATCCCACAGCCATCCCTAGAAATAACCTAGCTGACCTCTTTCTTGGTTAATTTTCATTGCATTCATACTATATTCATGTTGGTCACTGTCTGCAGACTTTTTCCTGTTTAGCATTGCTGATTTCTTAGAATTGAAAAAATATGAACAGCATGTGGTTTTGAATAAATTCATATGATTCATTGGATACTGCATGAAAAGATATGCAGTATCTCTTCGAATTGGACTTTCATGCATGTGCTTAACATATCTTTGGATGCCCCTGCTTCTAAAGTGCATTTTCATGGGCTTAAAAATGAAAATTTTCTCCTGAAAGGTTATATGACTTAAATATAAGTTGGATTCATATTTTTTTAAGACATGGTTTTACTCTCACTTTAGTTTTGCTAGTGAAATTGTAATTTATGTTCATGAAATCATCTTTCTGCAAATTTACCTTTCTTCTAAATCTTTACATTTTAGTGTTTGACCAATTAGATCTTGTTACATATGAAGAAGTAGTAAAACTGCCAGCATTCAAAAGGAAAACACTAGTCTTATTAGGTGAGTCTGATTGCATAAACACATGGCTCTCTTATTCTCATCTTCAAAATAGTGTGTGACTATTATTAACAACTGTCCATTTTAACTTCCTTTTTAAAACATGGCACAGGTGCGCATGGTGTTGGGAGAAGACACATAAAAAACACCCTCATCACAAAGCACCCAGATCGGTTTGCGTACCCTATTCCACGTAAGCAGTGTCTCTTTTAAGTATTTTTTTTCTGGTACTTGTTTCATATTGTAATTTATATATTTTTTCTGATTGCATTAGTGCTAACTGCTCACTATAAGAAATTGGGAAAGTCAAAAAAAAAAAAAAAGAACAAAGAAAAAAATGAGTTAATCATTCCAGCCCTACCCTCCCTAATAGTAGTGCTATAGATATTTTGTTTTAGACCCTTCCAGAGTCGCTTAGTGCAAATATGTAGTGTGTGTATTTGTATGTTGTTGTTTTTTAACAAAATTGGACTCATCTGTTCTGTTTGTAAACTAATTTTTCCAACAGTGTGTCATAAATATTACCCAGATGAATTTGTCTTTAGGAAAATAGGTTTTAATGATAGTATAGTTCTCTTTGATATAATAATATTTTTCTTATTCAGTAACTAAATTGTTGACTTTTATCACTTTCAAAACCCAGTCAGTGTGCTACAAGTTGTTTATTATAAAGACCTTTAAGTCTGTAATGTTTTATTCCCCTTATTTTCTGTATCTTACCCTTAACCTCTTGCCCTCTTTGTTTCCTCAATTATGAAATAATTCTAGAGATATAAAGAGGATTTGAATCATGTGAAGCATTTAGCAGATACTAGATAAATAGTAGCCATCTTACCATTATAATTTTATTATTATTACACTCCAAAGCTTAAACAATGAATCCCAAAAGCATTATAGCAGGTAGAGCTTTGGAGAATGTGTTTTAACAACAGCAGGAGCCCTGGCTGGTGTGGCTCAGTGGATTGAGTGCCAGACTGCAAACCAAAGGGTTTCTAGTTTGATCCCCAGTCAGGGCACATACCTGGGTTGGGGGCACACAAGAGACAACCACACATTCATGTTTCTCTTCCTCTCTTCCTTCCCCTCTCTGTAAAAATAAATAAATAAAATATTTTTTTTAAAAAAAAGGCAGCAGGAGTGCCCTGGCTGGTAGCACAGTGGATAAGGTGCCAGCCTGCAAACCCAAAGGTCGCAGGGTCGATTCCCCAGCCAGGGCACATAACAAGGTTGCAAACCCGATCTCCAGTCAGGTCTATGGCTGGAGGCAGGTGAAAAGCAACCATACATTGATTATAAATAAATAAATAAATAAAAGGCAGCAGGAGAAAAATGTAAAGACTAGCTCTCTCCTGTAGGGCTTTCATGCCTTCATGAAGCTGTGGCAACACCAGTTTTCTCTGCTTCCCAGAGAGCCATGAGGCTTCATAAGACCACCTTCTTCCCAGAACATGGTCTGATTTACACACAAAAAAGAAATTCATCAAATATTGTTTCACCTAATACCCATGGGGTTTTCTAACAAAACATTTTCAAATGTTCTTTTAATTCTCCTTATGTCTAAATCATGAATCAAGCAAGCTTAGCCATACTTAGCTTTTCTTCTCTGTCACCTAACAATTGAACTTTCATGTTTTTAAATGGCCAATTAACTAGCTCAGTTTTAAAGTGTACCATTGCTAACCCAGTCATGACTACTCTCTAAAATACTTGGTCTCAGATGTGTACATACCATATTTACCTTCCGAAATGGCTAAAGATAGTACAGCATCCACGTAGTGTATGCCATTTATTCAGCTTTTCATGTACCTGGGGAAATAGTATTTTTTAAAAAACGTCCACATCTTAATGTCCATGAGCAGTTGGCAGCTCTGACAGTCTAGTTGGGGCAGGAGATGGATAACTCCCTGCGGGTTTGAACCCATCCACACAGCAAAGAGTGGCATAAATTTATTCTTGACACTCAAGAAAGGAGGGAAATAAGAAGGAAAAAGGGAAAATTGAAAGAAAGAAAAGAAGGGAAGAAGAACAGGAGGGAAGAAAGAAGGAAGAAAGGAGAGAGAATGAGAAGGGAGGAAAGGAAGAGAGAGGGAAAAGAAAAAGAGGCAGAGGGAAAGGAAAGCAAAATCAATGTTCCTGGCTTGCCTAGAAAAAGTGTTCTAAACGGTGTTTTGCAGTATACTGGTCCTTTTAGTATCCCACAA
Source organism: Noctilio leporinus (assembly GCA_004026585.1). Classification (NCBI taxonomy): domain Eukaryota; kingdom Metazoa; phylum Chordata; class Mammalia; order Chiroptera; family Noctilionidae; genus Noctilio; species Noctilio leporinus. Next base: position 49,260 of record PVIW01006138.1, read on the forward strand.
AACTAGGCTTACTGGCAGATATTTTAGTCTATACTCACCTAGGTAAAGGATCGACAAAGCTTTCTTATAAAGGACCAGATAGTAAATGTTTGAGGGTGTGAGAGCCATGTGGTGGTCTCTGTCACAGCTACTCAGCTCTGCCCTTGTAGCACGGAATTAGCCATAGACAATATGTAAACAAGTGGTTGTGGCTGTGTTCCAATGAAACTATTTACAGAAACAGACAGAGGGTCGTATCTGACCCACCAGCCATAGTTTGCCAACACCCGGTTAAGGTCTTTCCAAATTATTATGGCCACAGCTGGCTAAGGTCACTGTGCTTTCAATATGGTACACCTTCTCCTGTATTCTAACATTCCCCCTTGGCAAGATGCTGTAGATGAGCAGTACCCAAGAGGACTTTCTCTGATAGTACCAGTGTTCAGTGCCTGCACTGACCATTAGCTACATGTAGTTAATGAGCCCTGGAATGTGGCTAGTGAGACTGAGGATCTATAATCTTAATTTATGTAATGTTAATTATTTTAAATGTATTTAAATAACCATATGTACGTTGCCAAGGTTTTTTTTTTTTTTTTTTTTTTTCATTCTTTTTTCCTTCTGCCTAAGTGCATTAAGGCATACAGTGAGTTAACTTAATTTTGGGTCACTTGAGTCTTTCTCATGTGATGACCCATAAAAGGAATGAAATAGATCTTATCTAAGCACTGAAAGATTCACCAAACCGAGCAACTAACTAGCTACTGTGGTCTAATGTCACAGGGTTAAATGTGACTTCTCCAATTTAGTTCTACAAAGCTGCTAGAGGTGAGAACAGGGCATGAGGTATATTCTGTAGCAGCCACAGCTTTTAAGAAGACGTTGGGTTTCAGTAGATCCATGGGGAACATAGGCTCATAAGCTCAGCCTTTTACACTTCTCTTGTCATGTGACTTCACAGATACAACCAGACCTCCAAAGAAAGATGAAGAAAATGGAAAGAATTACTACTTTGTCTCCCATGACCAAATGATGCAAGACATCTCTAATAACGAGTACTTGGAGTATGGCAGCCATGAGGATGCGATGTATGGGACAAAACTGGAGACCATCCGGAAGATCCATGAGCAGGGGCTGATTGCAATACTGGACGTGGAGCCTCAGGTAATGTCCTGCCACACCCCGCGTCCCGCCACCCTGCCTGCATGCTCAGCTCAGGTTTTGATGTGAAAAATGCCATCAGAACATCACAGGTTGTGTAATAATTGAATAAACTCCAGAAAAGGGTCCGTAATGAAGGCATTGTGGGTTAATAGTTAGACTCAGTGCACACACCGTGTAGTTAAGAAGCAGAGACTTAGGAGATTCATTATATCCAGGAGCTGAGTAAAGTACTGGGTTGGGTCTGTGCCTGCCAGAAATCCTACAATAACATGACCTCAGGATGAGACTCTGGCACTGCCTTACCCCAGCAGCCACCTTTACATCGCGGTACAGCTCACACTGGACCATCAGAGCCTCTGCTGGCATCTTATGTTTAATCCCCAGTGGGAAATGCTGATCCTGGGGCCTGGGCGGAAAACGCAGCGCCAGCTTTATGAAAGTGGCGTGAACGAGCCCCGGGGCTGTCCAATGGAGCCCACAGTGACCAGCGGCCTCTACCATCTCTCTGCTGACAGTGGTGACCGACCCTGAGCTAAATCTAGGAGGGATAATGGAGAACTGGGAGAAGACTCAGGGAGCCAGGTGCAGAGGTGATTAAATGATTTGTAGATAAGTCCTACGCAGGAAGCAATAGAAAATTTTAAACTTACAAAGGAAAAAGCCGAAGGCCTTACTTAAAAAATGCAGATAAGCTATTTTTCCTCTCTGAGCACAAACCAAGTGGAAGTGGAACTGAAAGCCCAGTAGAAGGGTTTGGGAGTTGGAAACACCAGAGCAGGTTGCAGGAGAGGCTGGTGTGTGTCCAGTGATTCCTGGGCTGTCGTTTCTAAAGACCCACTTGTACCAAAAGTCCCTTATTGATTATGCCACCTGCTGAAATGGTAGGTCAGCACCCTGCCAACAGGCTCCGTGTCAATAGGAGTGTTACCTGGCTATTCCAGGCAGGGAAGAGGTTCTTGTTCAAGGGCCACTGTATGAGACTTAATCCCTTAGCCATCCCCAAACGGAGGGTGGAACCTGCGGTCAGGTCTGAGTGACCCGAGACCTGACAGCTCAGCTACTCAGCACCAAGACCCTAACATCATGGCCAACGGGTTCGCCCATTTTCATTTCACAGCACCTGGCAGGCTTCTTGAACTTGGAATCGGGTTAAGGGACTGGGAGGAAAGCACCAGTAGCGTGAGCACTATACAGCTTACTTAACAAGTATCTTGGACCTATATAGAACTAAAGATATGATGTGTAATGCAGATTGATTTCTGTTTAACTACTAATCCCTCCTTACTAGGGATTGGAAAAATCTTCTGGCCAGGGGTGGCTAGAGGCAAAGTCTCAATCCTGGTCCTGGTCTTCGACATCCTCTCCTTGGGTTCCACACTGGTCTTCACCTGAACGTCGTTTTCTGCTGGTAGTAATGTCTCTAGCAGTTTGCTGGCTGCAGGGCTCCTCAGACCCCCTCTGCATTTACCTCAGTCCACTTTCGAGGGCTTCTGCCATATCTGCTGCTACCGCCACCGCTGCTGCTGCTGCTGCTGCCACTGCCACTCCACCCCTAGCGTCCAGCTCGCTCTGTGCCCTCGCCCTTGCGCAGTCATGCATTGCTCTGCACTGCTGAGTGGTAGACACTCCTCTCGGCCTTATCAAGACAGCCGCAGCAGTCACTTTTACGTGTGGCACTGGGCACCAGAGCACCTGTCATCCTGGGCACTTTCCCTGCTCCCCCCAACTGCTGGATGGGTTCAGTGCATTGTTCTCTCCTGCTTCCTGGGTCCCCACCTCTCAGAACCATGATCTGTCAGGGCCACCTACCCCTGAGGACAGGCCATAGCCACCCTGTTCTCTGCCAGAGCCTCTCTGGGTCCATGGCCCTGAGGACAGGATTGCCCAGGTCCTGTTCCTCTCATTGGTCAGGTTGACATCTCTGGTCCCAGACTCTCCTGCCCGGGGCCACACGTGCCCAGTCTACACTTATGCCCAGTCTTGCTCTCACTCTGACTGTCACGCCTAATGGTACAGCTGCAGATGCCCACAGGGTCTCACCTATGGGACCTCACCCTGGGGCTTCTCTGCCTTCAGTCCATTCTCTCTCTCCCCTGGCCTGGTGCCGTGGGCATCCTAACATCCAGGTGCCCGTGCCAAGCCAGGGGTGACCGGCTTGCTGTCAGGCAGAGCCTCATTGCTCCAGAGAGGCTCTTTCCTTAGGACATTTTTCTCCATGCCCTTCCCCCAACCCCAGCCTGTTAGGTTATCTCCTGCTGTATCTCATGGACAGTTTGATTCAACCAGCTTCTGTTAAACACTTAACTATATTCCAGGCATTGTGCCAGGAGCTAAAAATATGAATAGGAAGGCAAGCCGATAAGGATGAAATGCCTTTCTCCATGTACATCACAAACTGTCCATAACGAGAGAAATGCCATGTGGCTTTTTTTTTTTTAAACCCTCTGTCTTCTATCACTGCTGACACCACTTCCGCTCTTTGTAGACCATAGAAAGAACATCTAATGCTGGTGTTCAGCTCATTTAGTTCAGACCAAATTAAACACATCTAATTATACTGTAAGATAAGACATTGTGATCCAACTTTAAACCTAGAGGACCATGATAAAGATATTAAACTAGAAAAAATTATAACCTGGCTTCTTTAAAAATAATAGATCGTATTCCAGTAATGCTCTGTGTTTTGGCCAAGCATTAGTACTTGCCTAATTCCTGTAACCTCTGAGATAGAGATAATCAGCATCTATTTTTGTAAATGAGGAAACCAAGGCTTAACATAATTATGACTTGACTAAGGTTTTACAGCCAATTAGAAATGAGGTTTGACCAGCCTGCGAACCAGAGGTCGCTGGTTCGATTCCCAGCCAGGGCACATAACCAGGTTGCAGGCCAGGTCTGTAGCTGGAGGCTACAGTCTCTCTCCCTCTCTGCTTCTCTTCCTTTCCCTCTCTCTAAAAATAATAAATAAAATCTTCAAAAAATTAAAATTAAAATGAGGTTTGAACTTAAACAGTGTTGGTTTGGGTTTTAGGGGTTTTTAGTATAATCAAGTCTAGCCTTCTTCCACTGTAGTGTCCTAGAAGAGTTAACCCTAAGGACCCTAAAGTTGATCCACCTTGCATATAATGGTACAATGTAAATCTTTGGGGCTTTTTTATTTGTTTGTTTTTCACATTTTGAGAAATCTAGAAGATCGTCAGAGAGTGAAACCTGAGGAATGCTATGGAACTTAGTTTTCATGGAAATAAACCCATGGCTTATAAAGTAATCTATATCCCTAAAGCTGAAACTAATAGCTCCAGTGTATTATCAAAACTTCCTGTGCCAGTTTTAAATTTTAATTTTATTCTGATTTATCCATTTGCTGTATTAAAAAGTTAAGAGCAGCAGCATGTTCAAGGTTTTGCTTTGCCCACAAAGGGAAAGATTGTCATTGAGGTGCAGCCGTGGTCTTGCCAGGAATCTGTACTTCAAAACCAGAGCCAGCTCCTGCGGCAGGGCTGTTTCGTGAATTCAGCTGGCTTTTAAAGGTCTTTCCAGGCTCATTGTACTCTTCCTTACACCCTTAAAATTGTTTGACAAAATGACTCAGGTGCCTGCTCTTACATAATTTTTAAGTGTGGAAGCCAAATAAATCTTCATTAAAGATATCTGCATCTTAGGTATTTGGTCAAATAGGTTTTTATTCCTTGAAAGTGGTAACCTGAGATTAATTATTGGCCAAAAGAGAGCTAAAGAATTAGCTTTACATGTTGAATTAATGTTACTTCGGCTCTTTGAATCCAGTGGATTTTCAGAGATCTTTCTAGACTCTCCCTCCTCTCAGGGATTCAGAAACAGGATAATTGCCTATAAATATTAACAAATTTGTGTCTCATCTAAAGTCAGAAAGGAAACGCATTTAGAGGTCATCTTAAAGTTACCTATTAATGGCCTGAAGGGAATCCTTGTGAAATAGTTCCATTTCCTGTCCCTGAAGGGACCCTGAAACCTCAGGCAAGCTGAGACTGTGCAAAACATGACACCCTCCTGAGACCCCTAAATGAAGCAAAGGATGGTGACAGAGACCTTAAGAACAACTGAGGAGAAGTGTGATTGACTCTACTGAAGATGTAAGGGTGGCTAGACATGAAAATCTCAGGATTGGAGGTATCTCATAATTTTTGGAAATATAATAATATAGGAATGAAATAGAAAATTAAAGCCACAGAGAGGAGGGGGAAGCATATAAACTCACCACAGAAACTGCAGTAACTACTGTGATAAATGTGCAATTTAACTCTGAACTTCCTAGCACCTGGGACAAAAAGGGGGTATGTCATGGGTCATGTAATCCTCATCTGATAGGAGTATGCATTTCTTCCCTTGGAATTGATTGCTAAGTAAAGGAATATAACCTGATTCTTAGGCACAAGAGGCATTTGGCAATGTGATGAGTCCAGTGTTCATTGACAGATTCATGCAGAATGATCTTCTTGTCTTCAAGGATAAAGACAAAGGAGTTACATGCAGTGTGCAGAGCAGGGCAATCCACAGGGAGCTAACGTTTTCTGAGTAGGGTATTTTCTGGTGCTATGCTATGGTAGGTAGCAGGCTAGAACTTAAAATATTCAAAGAATTGGCTGGCTATCAGGCTTGGGGTCACCGAGGAGAGAGAAGACCATCTCACCCTCAGGGTGTCCTTCTCAATTTCATCAGAGGGTTCCGTTTGGCATGTAGGCTGTGTGGAGTTCCATCTGGCACTCAGAGTAGCTTCAGGGATGGAAGTAAGGGTAGGAACTGTGCATTAGGGATTTTTCCCTTCTCATTTGTCGAAAGGCCGGCTGTGGGTGGGTGTGCAGTGATGAGGAAACCTTATGTCTCAACTGACTTATAGTCTCCCCTGATTTATGAGCATGGGAAGGACAGGAAGAAAAAGGCCCAAGAAAATACTGACAAAACAGGCATTTCTAAATGAAGTTTAGCTCATTTAGAGCTAAACTGACCTGTTTAGCTGACCCTGTTAAGCTCAATTGACCTGTATATGGGCTTTCTCATGTCTATTCCTTGCTAACATCTATTCACAAAAGGACTGGTGAAGAAATTGCCAATTACCTCTTTCAAACATGAACATACAAGGTCTGTCCCAAAAGCATCGGCCATGCAAATTGTTTTAATTTTATTGACATGGGCGCGATACTTTCGGGACAGACCTGTAGGCACGAGGCGAGCCAGACCTATGACTCACAATTCACACGCTCTGATGGGACAGGTAAAGCAGTGCACCAGGTTCCCTCAACCCACAAGGAGATACTGTGCAACTAAAATTCAGAAACATAATTCTAGTGAAAGCAAACTTGCACTGAAAAAGAAAGTAAAAACCTTTACTAGTGCATTTGCCTCTCATGTGCCTGTGTATTCACAGAGGCCAAGAGACCCCCTCAGACTCGAAAGCATAGTGCCCTCTAGTCAAACCTGCCTCGAAAGGCAAGATAGATTTTGTGCAAATTATATATACTGCCTTACATTTTCATTTTATCATAAGGATAGTTTACACCAAGTGCCATCTGGGACCTGAGGGACACAACTAAACAAGATGCAGCCCCTGCCCTCAAGATGCTTCCCCTCCAATATCCAGCCACTGTATTTTCAGTGTGCCAGGTGCTGCAGGCGCATCAGTGCACATGCGTCAAGAGCGCATGGGAGGGGTGCCTCCGCACAGAGCCCGCAAAGGACTTTCTAGAGAAAAGAAAATCGCTACTCTGTTCAATAAACACTCAAGCAAGCAGAAGGGACAGTGGGGACAGGGATGAAGGGATGAAGGGTCCAAGCAAAGGGAAGGAGTGTTAAGGCCAGGAAGGCCCTGGCTGGTGGCACAGTGGATAAGGCTCCAGCCTGTGAACCCAAAGGTCGCTGGTTCGATCCCCAGTCAGGGCACATAACCAGGTTGCAAGCCAGGTCTACAGCCAGGTCCTTAGCTGGAAGCAGGTGAAAGGCAATCATACATTGATGTCTCTCTCCCTCTCTGCCCCTCTCCCTCTCCTCTCTCTAAAAATAATAATAAAATTTTTAAAAAAAGACAAAAAGAAGAAGGAAGCCAAAGAAAGTTTGGACCTTTCTAGAACTGAAAGTAGCTCAGCAAGGCCAGTCCATAGAGGGGCCGACAGGTAAGCAAGGATCAGCTTTGAGGGAGGGACCTAACATTTGTCCTAATAACCATACATTTCTATCCCAAGCGAGCAGTTGAAGGGTTTGAAGTGGAGAAGGGCTATGTTGGGAATTGTGTTTCCAAAAGATCCCTCTGGTGGCAGGGATTAGTGTGGATCCAAATGTAGCAAACCTGGAAGCAAAGAAATAGGTCTAATTGCTGCTACAGTAAACCAGGCCAAATAACAAAAAAGAAAGAAAAGGAATATGACAACATAAATAATTGAAAGGCCATTTAGGAAGCAAAATGTGTGAATAAAAGAATACATATGTTAAATTCTCAGATAAAGGATAGGAAGATATTTACCCCTGGTCCATACAAATTAATGGCATGTATGTCAGTTACTTAGGAATTGTGTGCCTATCTATGTTTTTGTCCCATGGAAGGGAATTTGTAACTTCTAGGCATGTCACATGCTCATGAGGAGGAGCTGAAGCAATAACCCTGACCAGAATCAACTGCTACACCATCAGCTGTCGGCTTTGCACTATATCCCTGCTAACTAGTAGCTTGCACAGAGGTTCTTGGTGCCTGGGAAGGGAGCTGAAGGGGGCTTCTTCAGAGGTGCCTCTCCTCTGAATGTAGTGTCCTCTCATGGGCCTATGAATCACCTACAACTCCGAAGCTTCCCCAATGGTTCCAGCCTTCAGCTCTAGACAGGGTCTCCCTTCCCCCTGAGCCCCACAGGAGCCTAGCATCAGGACAGCCCATAAGCTGCGAACACAGCCTCACAGTGACAGTGGCAGGATTTGCTAATCCTTGGTAGCAGTTGGAAATTTCAAATGTGAAGCAGGCCCTAGATGGGGGCCCCAGTCTACCCCAAAATGCAGTTTGTATAAATTAAAATTTAGGCTTCAATTAACAACCAGGTTTAAGTGAACATTAAACCGACATAACCAGTGCTGACTTTTCTGAAGAAAAATAAGTCAGACTGATTCATGAGATGCATAAGAAAAATGTCCAGTTTGTCACCTTGTATTTGCTGATAGCTATTGTCTACCCTTTGCAAGAAAGGGGAGTCATGTTATTTGTAAAGTTGGTAAATGTAACAATACCTTGCCAAACCTTTGAATCAAGGGCTTTTTCAGTTGTGTGGTTGTTTTTTTTGTTTTTTTTTTTTTTTTTTTGGTAGACTCATTTGAGAGATGTATTACATTTCTTCTAAGTCTCAATTGTTTTTTTTATTTTTACACAGGCACTGAAGGTCCTGAGAACTGCCGAGTTTGCTCCTTTTGTTGTTTTTATTGCGGCTCCAACTATCACTCCAGGTTTGAATGAGGTAAGAACTAATCAGTGTTTTCCCCAAATTAGCACAGTCACCCATACTAAGGACCCAGCTGTGTTGTACATTCAAGATCAAAGCTTCCTCATGTCATTAAGATAACTAAACAGAAGCTCTGCTCTGTTCTTCATGCTGACCATTAAGATTTCCAGTGTTTTGATGTCCTCTTCCAGTGTTCGGAAGCATAGTTCTTCTAAGATCAGAGTCTTTAGGCAAATTCAAGCCTTAGTTCCCAGCACAATCACCCTGTGGCCTAAACGGCAAGTCTACTTTTAAAGAGTTTAGGACTCCTCGCCCCCCCAGGGCTGCCAGCCCCCTCCTCCCCTGTGCCAAGAAAGCAAAGTGGCAGCCCCAGGCCCAGCTCTGGGCCCAGGATTGCTTTGCCTGAAGATAGCTTTAAGGACTCCATGACCTTGACTGGGCTCTGCCCAGGCTCTCATAGGCAGCCTCAGTAGGGGAACCCGGGAACCCTAGAATGTCTGTCTAGAGTCCTGGAGACTTTTCAACCTAGGAGTGAGCTCTGCCCCTTCAAGTCAGCAGCTGCCACAGAGATGGTGGCTACAAGAGCTGGCTGCATGCGGATCCTAACCAGGCTGACTTAGAAAGCCCCCTCTTGCTGGGCAGATAAGAAGGTAGTTTTGTGTCTATTAGTGCTTGGTGTTTATCTATTGTAGGATCACACTTAAGAAAAGACTTATACACAAAGTTATCCTGAAGACTATTACTTCTGCAAGGTCAAGAAATCACCTAGGGCTGTTGGCTCTTCAGTAAAGACAGGCCTAACTGCCAAGCTTATGACAGTAAAATCTAGGCTTAGCTTATGACAATAAATAAAATCTGGGCTTGGAAATTTTCACTTCATGTATGTTTAAGGAAGATTGAATGTTTAGACATCGATGTTACTTATAATTCCAGTCATTTTTGTCATTTCATTTATTTGCAAAAGGGGTACTCCTTTGTAAATGTTACTCTTTTTTATCTTATTTTATACACAGACATGCTTGAAACTCCACGTTATGGTTAGCTCTTATCCTTTGGTTGCCATGTATTTTTCTTGAATTATCATCATTGCTTTGTTTTTGTTTTTGCCTGTTTTCCCGCCCTTTTACTAATTTTCCATAGCTGCCAAAATGGTGCAGAAAATTGCCTGTAAGTACCAGCTAGGAGGTGATGAAATACAGCCTTGTGTACTTTCATAGATTTAGAATGTAGACATTTTGTTCCCACAAATTCTTGCTTTGGCTGTTAGAATAAAGGCATTTTGTTTTCACTGAGTTAACTCCTGCTCACATGGAAGTCAAGCCTGCAGACAAGCTGTTGTTGAGGAAGAAACTGTGACAAACATAGCTTCATCTTGTAAGATCCTTAAGAGAGGGCGTTTTCGTTTTTCATAATGAGAACCACCTTAAGTATTTGATGCTCTCAGCTATAAATTTTCTTGAATGTTTTTATCAACCCAGCTTTCTGAGCAAGTCACGAACTCGGCTGGTGGTTTTTGAAGCCCAGGACTTTATTTTCCAATAGGACCCCCTATCCCAGACAGTAATATGTAGGAATTGTTCCCTCTCGTACCATTAGGAAGCACTCCTTTTTGGGCAAATCCATGTTTCCTGAAACGCAGCTGCTGCATTGTATTTTTGGTCAAGTAAAGCCACAGTGAAAATACTATGCTTTTTTAAGTGCAAACAGAAAGTGTGTTGATAGGACCTTAGAAAGGTGATTCACTGAGGTCTTACCAACACTGTAGTAGTTAACACCTAACATCCAAAGCATGCCGTGTCCTGCTTTGAAGTTCTAATAGGAGATGACAGAATAGGCAGGACACTCTCATTTCAGAGTGTCCCCATAGAAAAGACTGTGTGTCTATCCCCCACTGTGGTGACATGATGGAACCAACCAAGTGTCTCTTTGGATCCCCTTTCCAGAGAGTTGCACCCATAGGTGCAGCAGGAAGGGTTTCTTACAGATAGCAGATGGGCATCAGAGAAGAGGAAGGGTGCTAAGCTAACACTGGGTGCCATGGCTTCCAAGTCCCTGAAAGCCAACACATATTTTAGATTTTCTAGAATGCTGTCTCTGTCATCATAGGCCCCTGTTTCCTGCTAAAATTGCTCTGTCTCTTGATTATAGATTGAACACTCATCACATCCTGTGAAGGCCAGTACTAGTCAGCAAGTGTCTGTTCTTTCAATACATTTATTAAGCACTTACTGCATAGAAGGCACAATGCCAAGTGCTGGGCACAGCACAGCAGTGACAGGACATGCCAGACAAGTTTACAGTCTAGGTGGGGAAATCTGAGATCAGAATCAAATAAACGGGTATTTAATTGTATCTACGTATATTTTAAAAGTCAGCCCAATAGCTCACTTACCTAGTGTTGGAGGCACAGGGGGCAGTTAATCTGACTTACCAAGTTCCCTGGTTTCAATTTTAAACTTGTCCATTGAACATTCACAATAACATGATCTGACCCATGAAGATGCAGCAGCGGACTTTCTACTGACTCTTAAGAAATCCTTGTCTAGAAAGAACTGCCATCCTGAGGCTAAAGTTAGACTTGCATGACAAACCAGGGGCCCTTAATTTCCTTCTTCTGTGGCCTTCCCTGGCAAGACTTCTCAAAATCTGTAGCAAGCTCTGGGAGTTGAGGGAAAGTTCTGTACTATAGCAAAACTTGATAGAATTCAGGGGCTTCTTTTCCTTCAGAGTGTTTTCCATGAGAGAAGTGCATACTTACGAACAGTGACATTTGGGCATTTCCAAGACAGACCAATTTGAGGGGATTCATCAGATGCCAATTGCTGTTGTATCTGGGTAATGGCCCTATTTCATCCATTATTTGTAACATCCAAAAAGCTTTTGCCTCTGGCAGCATCCACTGCTGTTGAGTGAGGGCCATTATATGTAATTGAATTTCTGGAACACGTTGAGCCTCTAAGTAGAAAAGAGAAAAATACAACTCAATTGGTTTTCCAGAGTCAGGGCAAGCACAGCAGCAGGGCTCTGGGGCGTCGTGCAAGCAAGCCAGAGGACTGAGGGAAGAAGGCAGAGGCAGGGTTAGAAGAAAGAAGGCAGAACAGCACAGCTCGTCAGCCACCAACTGAGCCTGGGACACGGCAGTGAGGCCGGTGGGGCAGTGTGTTTGCTGGGTGGTGTGTGTCTTCTCTGGTCCGTCCGGTTTGGCGTGGAGCCCCTTGTTGCATGGTGAGCAGTCTGGGTTGCAAGCAGTAGTTCTGTAACCATGCCATCTCCTCTGTCACGAAGCGGACTCGGCCTTGTGCCCAGATGCGGCACATCTGTTTCTGACACTGGGATGAACAGAAATGTTGACAGGGAAAGAATGCAGCTGACTTCTCTCTTTTCTTTGCTTTTCCCTTCTCCCGTGCCCACCCCCGCCTTCATCCCATCACCATTTAGGATGAATCTCTTCAGCGTCTGCAGAAGGAGTCTGATATCTTACAGAGAACATATGCACACTACTTCGATCTCACAATTATCAACAATGAAATTGATGAGACAATCAGACATCTGGAGGAAGCCGTCGAGCTCGTGTGCACAGCCCCTCAGTGGGTCCCAGTCTCCTGGGTCTATTAGGCCTGTCCCCAGATATCTGACACATAACTGGGAGCCACCTCATACATGGAAACGCCTCTTTGTTATCGGCCTTGTGTCAGCAGGTCGTGGTCCCTAGAGACTACCTAGTTGTAGTGTGACCTACATTTATAATTATTGTCATGTCCGAATAGGTAGGAGGAGAAAAACAATTACACACTAATTTAAAGAGACAGTATCTTTTTTAATCAGTTCTCCTAAACTTTAATAAAATGTATCTTTAAATGTATGTATTATTCAATCCTTTGGAATGTTATATTTTTGGAAATCATAGCCTTTTTATTTCCGAGGCCCCTAAAAACTGCACAAAATAGATGCTGCTTTCTATAATCTATTTTAATAATAATAAACAATGATTCTGTTACCTTGACTGGGGGTGGAACACTACATTCTTTTTAGAGTCTGATTTTATGGATTGGAAAATCTTTCTTTTCTTTATTTATTTGAAATAATCAGTCTAGTGATTACAAAACAGTCATAAATTTTTAAAGGCCTTTTTTCTCTTTCTTTTTTTTTTTTTAGAATAGTATTTTTTTGAAGTCCTTTATGTAACATCCAGATAATGTGATACTGTCTCTTTGAAGCACCCTGTAAACCTTTTAGAGATTTGAAGTTGGGTCTTGACTCTTAATGCATGTGGACAGTCGCGAGCGTTTATGCTGTTGGTGTGTCTGTGTTGGACAAAACGATCTGTAATCTACAGCCAAGTACATTCCGCTCACGGGGCACACCCAGGGGAATAAGAATAAAATGCTATTATGACTAAGTTGTAAAACCTATGCACATCCCTTGCATTTTGGGCAACTTTATAAAAAAACAACAAAGCTGATTTTTATTAATAATAATCATATAGTGAAATGTGTTTGTAATTTTGTCTCAATTTAATTTGTTGTAAGGTGGGAGGGGGAATTGCTGGTTTCACCATTTCAAATCTGTGTTGTCTGAGAGTATTAATGTTTTAATTAAGCAAAGAAATGAGGATTTTTAATATGTATGTAATTGTTTTGAAGCACCCATTTTAAGAGAATATACTGTGCAATGAAGAAACCAGTTTAGGCATTTGCTATAAACTGAATTATTCCAAAAGGATAATCTATAACAGCCCTGTAAATTCCTTTAAATGATAACTAACAGGACAGTTTGACCAATTTTTTAAAAATATACTTCCTTTTATGTGTTCAATAATTAAATGCCTTTGGGTCCTTCATTTCATTATAGATTTGTTCAGATAGACAAGCCGATCATCTTTTAGATTTTATAATTCATCAGATGCTCATTGAACCATCGAAGGCCCAGGTGTGACTATGAGTTGGCAGGACAACAGAATACTCTGCCGGAGCACGGCCCAGACCATGCCCGGCTCCCAGAGCGCACACAGTGCACCCGAGGGCCACCAATGTACGAGAGGCCATCTGTGGTTTTCCTTCCTCTTGCTATATCCCTTGGCACAGGCGAATCATCTTTCCTTGTTGCTTCAGAGGCATTAACCATCTCATCACCCTTACATGAGGTCACCTCCTTCCAATATAGCAGATTCAGGTCGCGGGTTTTCCGGCTCTTGCCGGAGGTCAGTGGAAGGTTTTTCATTAGAGTGTCGGGGGGTGTGAAGCAGTTCTATTGACCTGTGATTCTTGAAAAAATGACCATCATGTTTGCTTCTTGTCGGTTAGATGGCCTCATCGCTTTGCGCCTTGGCAGGATGTGTGGGGTGTGTTCCGAGCTGCAAAGCCCCCTCTCGAAGGACCACACGGAGAAGACATTTGTATATTCCCTCCCCGCCCACTCTTTTTAAATGATGCTGACTTCTTTCTCTGATGCTGTCCTTTGTCAGTGACCAGATGAGTCTGCAACTTAGCACCGAGATATTAAGAAAACTGCTTGCGTTGGGGCTCCGTAGCAGGGTGACCGAACCACCATCCCAGAGACATCCTCGATGGAGGGGGAAACCCCGAGAGTTGTTCGGGGCCGTGTTAGGATTGACTCAAATCTAACCAATGCTAAGGCCAGATAGTCATTCCTGGGATGGTACTGACCACAATCCGGGCTCTTCCCAGCGTGAAAGAGCCCGTTCTACCTCTTTATCCTTGAAGCACAAAGAAGAATACAGCTAGCACATGAGGAAAAGATACTGCCTCCCTCTGGCAGAAGCCTCCATGCCTGCACTTACCCTTTTAGACCAAATCTCCAGCGATGCTGACAGTGGCTGGCCTAAGCCACCCACCACATTGATAAATGTGGATCAAGCAGAGAACGAGCAAGGCAATGCTAATTTAAATGTCTGTGGTCCTGGAACTGGAAAGCATTATAGAGCTAGTCTTCTCTTCCCGATCACTGGACGTGTCCTTGGGGAAGCATATGGGCAAGCCATGTTCTCACCGTTGTGGAAATGGCGGAATTCCTGCATCCAATGCTCATTCTATCTGACTTCTCAGAGAGGTCATCTACTCCATTTCCACTAATACGCATCTTCTCTAAAGCAGACCTAACAGGATATACTTAAAATATCTGAATTCTGGGTAATTTCAGTACATTGCTGCTGCCATTACATTACAGCTGCCCACTAAGCAATCAGAGAAAATTACTAAAAGCTTTATTGCTTCCATTGTGTCAGCAAAACCTTTTTTTTTTTTCTTTCTTTAGCATACCAGAGCAAATGATTAGATCATTAAATCTATCACTGGTCAAATCAGCCATATTCTGCAGGTTCTCAGTCCTACCCCCATCCCCTCCCCACAGCAAAAAGAAGTCCTTTTAATGCATTGAATTATTTGTTGAAAAGAAGGAAGATCCTTTTTTTATCATAGAGCAGTAATTACTTTGCCCGTGCAGCATATTCAATTTTAACACTAAAAAGGAAAATGTCACTCAGCTCCTCTATAAGTTCCCCAGTATCAAGGTAGTATGGTAGCCCTTTAAAATGCAATGAAATGTATCTCCTGTCAGGTGAGACGGTTTAAAATATTTGCTCAGAAAGGAACAGAAATGGATGACCTACTTCTTGCTATTCGCGTTCAGCAGGGCCTCTTTTCCAAGCCCATTCGATTGGTGACAGAGTAACTAACTCAAGATGGTGCAAAGCCACCAATGCATAAAGGAGGCAGCAAGAAGGAGGCAGGCTCTTCCCCAGGCCGAACTCCGTGCATACTGCTGGGCCGGTGGTGCCGACTGGGACTCAACGCTACAATTGTCTTTGGAAAGTCTTTGATCTCATTACGACCGACCAGTGGGAGAAAGGTTGGTTTTGTTGTTAAATCACTTGTGGTTCATTAGGGTTTGGAGTCCAGCCCTTGAAAAAGTGTAGCCAGTTGAGCCACCCTCCGGGAAACTGAATGGGAGATGCTCAGCGTGGACACTGCCCCTTATGGACAGGTGGCCCAAAGCAAACACTCTTGTACCCCACTAATGGGATGTCCCTTTCTTCATCGTAGGTCCATCTCGTAACTTGGGGCAGAGAGACATGCTGCTAAAGCTAGCAAGGAAAACTCGATTAATGAGTTCTTAATTATAATGCCTCCCATGCCGGCTCCTTGGGAAGAGGAGAGGGCACCTTGTAATCAGCATTCCAAAATAAGTCCCCAAGGTCCTCACCCCTCCTTGTTTCCTATCAGACTGGTGTGTGTGTGTGTGTGTGTGTGTGTGTGTGCACTGGGGAGCTGGGGAAGGGTTTGTTTTCCCAGAACTGAACACAGCCTCCTCATTCCATTCCATCCATCCTGTTTACAAGGGCTCATGACACTGAGGCTGATAATAGCAGGCCATAGGTTAAAGGTCCCTGAGCGCTTTTCTCTTGCTGCGTGCCTCTTAAATTAATTCTCCTCGTAGAAAGATATTCTGCTCCTCACTGCAGCTTGCGTAAGGGCTACAAGCTTTCGTTGTGAATCATTTTATTGGGTAGAACTGTTCCTCTTGTTAACCCCTTTAGAAATAAGGTTTCCCCCTCCATTTCGTGTCTTCAGTTACAGGACTATGCCCACGAGGTTTGACGCTTGCTTGGCCCTGCCCGTACTCCCGTATCAGTTTGCCTTAACCTTGGAGCAGTTGGAAGACCTGGGTCTTCCAGCTTAGTGAGTGAAGTTTAGCTGGGACATGTGTCTGGGAAGTAGATGAAAGGGAGAAGAGCATGCTCACCTGTCCACATCCCTTTTATCTGGCCTTTTCTCTGCCACTCTCGGGCTGCAGAGGGTAGGCAGACCCCGCCCACAGAGAGAGGAGGAGGAAGAGGGCCTCACCTTCCCAAGGTGAGGCACTGCCAAGTCTTGGCTCTCTCGGAGGGCAGCTGAAAAGCCGGAGCTCTCACCACCTCTCGCCTGACCCCCTCCATCAACTCTTGAACCTGTGCAAATGGACCGAGCAAAAGAAAACGGAAAGAGATATTTGTCACCACACGAGAGACCTCATTTCTGGCCCCAAGCACAACTCCATACCTGTGTGTGCTCAGAAACTCGGAACGTTGCTGCCACTTATGTGTTAGTTCCAGTCCCTCTGGCACGTGACATAGGGAGCGTGTCAGTGTTCTCACCCAGAGAGGTCTGTGACCACCTCAGGACCCACAGGACATGCAGTGTCTAAGGAGGAGTTCTGTTTGGGAGTGGAATAGGCGTTCCTCCACAGTGAGTCATTCCACCTATTTTTTTTTTTTTTTTTCATTTTGAAGAGACCAGGAATTAGAAGAATTGATTTGTAGTCTCAGCTGTGTCCTGAAGTGGTACCCATGCAGGCGGGTTGGGGACAGCAGGCAGGGTCACTGAGGCCAAGGCCACACGAGCCTCTTGTGCTCGGACCAGAGTATCACGCTTAATTGCAATGCAGGTGCGGCGCCATTCAAACTCAGTACTGGGGTTGTTTTGCATCAAGTTTTGCCAACGTGTTCTTTTTTTCTGTATGTACAATTGCCTTTTTATAAAAGGTTTTGAAGTATTGTCTCAGTGATAAAAAGAGAGCAATGTTCATGGTTGTTGTATATTTTCACCGTATCCAATTGTAAGTATTTGCAGGGTACAGCAAAGCCTTAGTGTGCAAGAGCGTTTGTGCAGGAGGGTGTCCTCCAACGCCCAGGAGGGGAAGGGATCGGAAAGGTTCGGATTCTCTGTAAATGTCCCGCTTTTCTTTCTCTCTGTGTGTATCTATTTACATGCCTTAGCACATGCCCTCCCGCCCTGATCCCTTTGCCCTGTCGCCACAACTACCAGAACGCTGGTGCACTGCCAGACAGTACAAGCTGATGGAACCCTAATCAGTTATCTCTTTTGTGACAGGGGAGGAAGAGAATCTCCATAGTATTCTTTGTAGAATATACATACTTGTAGGATGCTGTGTAATGGGAAACCATAGAATTGGGCTTTTGTCATTTCAAAGTTGGAGAAATGTATGAATAAAATGTATAAAACACGAAAAGGCAGTTGTCTCCTCAGATTGCAGGCCAAACAGCTCGGGGACAAACCACACAAGGATTAGAGGGAGAGGCGGGGAGGGGGGAGTTCCTCTTCCTCCCACAGAGGTCTGGGACCGAGGACAGCTCCCAGGTTCCCAGGGTCCACCCTGGGAGCCTCGGCCTTCAGCACGGCCCAGGGCAGACTGGGGCACAAGAGGTGTTCCAGGTCAGTTGCTGGCATTTGGCTGTAGATTTCAAATAGCTTCAGGGTTTTCTTTTTAAAGATGGGAAGAAAAAAAAAAAACACAAGAGATGATAGCCCCCAGAAATAGAAATCTAAATTGATTTGAGTGGTGTAGACACTGGGCATGGAAAATATGTCTCTCATTTGAGTCCCCAGGAGGAAGCCTGCTGCACCTGCTATGGGGTGGTTGCTTTGATGCTTTGCTGGAGTTTGACGTGTCTCAGTGACCTACTTTACACCCTCCCTGCCCTGCCCTTGCCCTAGGCTCAGCCCAAGCAAAGAATCATGGCGGCTTTAGACACCCATGCTTCCATGCACCCGAACATACCTGCACGCCCCCTCAAAAATAGCCCCGCCCGGAGGTGCTCACAGCTCACACCAAGAGGACCCATATTAAGGAAACATAAACTAGGAGCAACTAGTTGCCTGACCCAAGCAAACTTCATGCTACCAAAAACACATGGAAGAGTCTAGATCATATTCAGACATTTAAAAAAATGGAGCCACTGACTTTTTGATTTCATGAAATCCCAAGTCATCTTCCTGCAGACTTCTTACCCTCCATGTAGAGAGCACCAAAAGCATTGTCTACCATGAAGCTCATTTTCCACACTTTGGGGCATTGAAACTGCATCCAGCATTCCAATATGAAGCTGGTTGAGAGGAACAGACACATGTATTTCTGTCATTTTCCCAGTTCACTGGAATATGATAAGCTGAATAAATAACACCAGGTGTCATTCCATGAACTGCTGCTGCAGAGACTGGGAATCTGCAGAAAGAATGCAACAACGTTGGTGTGGTGAGTTCAAGGTCACTGAGGGTAGTAACCTTGAGCATCCTGAGGTAGCAAGCTCCCTAACCACAATGTAGTCACGCAAGCTAGCAACCAAGCCAAAGGCGAGAATGTTTCACCAGGTGGCACCTGGCTTTTCTCAAGGAATGAGCACAAAACAGGGCTGTAGCCTGCAATCTAAATCCCGTGGTTGTGGGCAGTGTCAGGGATCCCGCTCACCTCCCCCAAAACCTGCTTGTCTTGCTCCTCCCTCATCTTAACCTTTCAGGGTGTGGCACCCAGCAACAGTTTTGCCATAGACACATTCTTAGGCTTCACTGCCGCCATTGCCCTCTTCACATCCCAGAAGGCAGATTTAGCTCCCCATCCCCCTGGCCACTTGCCATGCACAGAATACAGCTCCCTTCTGCCACCAGCATGGCCTGATGCACAACTTGAGAGGGGACAGCCTGGTGGGGCCTCCCGTGTGGCTCCAGGCCCTCACGATATTAAACTGAGGCTGGAGATGGGTAAATGCAGACGGTGCACAAAGCACAACACCTCACCACAGAATTTCCTCTAGAACTTTCTTGGGTGGTGGAAATGTTCTAGCTTTTGTTTGGGGTGGTGGTTATATGGTATGTACAATATGTCAAAACACATCAAACTGACCACCTAAGATCTGTGTATTTTATTATATGTAAAATATACTCCCGCTACAAAAAGAAACCATACAGCCAAAAAGAAACATTGACAAAATTCAAAATGAGTTACAATTTTAAAACAATAACTATTTTTTAAAAGACAGAAGCTATTCTTTTTTTTTTTACCATACCCAGAAGCTATTCTTTTTAAAGACAGAATTATTCTTTATCCTTAGCAGATAAAGAATAGCTGTTTCAACCCACACAGCCAACATGATCCACCTAAAAGGGTTACAAAATGTGTTAAAATTGCCATTATCTTTTAAATTACCTTTTAAATTAAATGATATATGACCTTCATAGAGTGACTAGAAAATATGGGTAAACAAAAAGTAGATATTCAACCAAATTGTACCATTCAACTGCTATAAACACTGTCTCTGTCAGACTAACACACACACACACACACACACACACACACACACATACGTGGGCAAAAATAGGTTTACACTTGTGAGTACATGAAACAGTTTATCCTTGCGTTACTTATGTATTATTGTATTACTTATTTGTATTATTTGTAAACCTTTTTGCCTACCTCTGTATGTGTGTACGCGCATGCGTGTGTGATTTGTATTTTTCAATGCAACAATAGTCATATTAAACAGGCTGCTCAATGACTTATTTAACATATCCTCCCTCCATTATTATTTAATATTTGTTTTAAAGCACTGCCCAGAAACAAATCAAAGTATAAATTGTTGAAAAAGACAAAAATTGTCCATATTGCTAATAATATCATTGTATACCTTAAAATGCAAAGAGAACAACTGTCCATCCATTCAAGTTAATAAACAGCAGATTATAAAACGTAAACTTCAATAATATTCTTAGGTATTGGCAATCAAGTTGCACAATTTAATGATAAAAGGATGCTATTCTCAATTGCAACAACTTTTTTGAAACCAACAAAATCCAGGGGATTTCTATGGAAGAAAAGAAGACAAAACTGCATTGAGAGTGTAAGACTTGAATGAACAGAGAAAAATGGTCTTGGATGGAAGAACTAAATATTTTCCTAGCATCATTTTTTTCCCCAAATCAATGTGTAGGCCTAAGAAATAACAATCAAAATCCAGACAATTTTTGAAGCTTTACAAAAATGTTCATCTAGAAAAATAAAGTTTTTTCATTTAATTTGAATTAAAGGAAATATTAGAGAATAAAGAATAAATGAGGGGTGAATGGTCAAGACAATTAAGATATCAGAAAAAGAGGTTAGTATAAAAATTAAATACTAGAAAATGAATATGCACATGCCTGGCACTAAAAGGCATCAAAATGAACAAGTTCAAAAACTGTTTTGAACAGTGGAAAAAGTCTCCATAGGTGTATTGCGTCAAATGGAGAATATGCTGAAGGTGACTGAAGTTTAAACATGTAAGAATATAGACACATTTTTTTACAAATAAATTCCAGGTTTTTTAGGGTCTCCCCTCATATGGTATGAAAACACTCTAGATAAAATAGAGTTTAAAGTATAAAAAGCATTACTAGAGCCCTGGCTGGTAGCACAGTGGTTAAGGCGCCGGCCTGCGAACCCAAAGGTCACAGGTTCAATTCCCCAGCCAGGGCACATAACAAGGTTGCAAACCAGGTCTCCAGTCAGGTCTGTGGCTGGAGGCAGGTGAAACGCAGCCATACATTGATGTCTCTCTCCCTCTCTGCCTCTCTCCCTTCCCCTCTTTCTAAAAATAATGAAATAAAATCTTAAAAAAAAAAAGAAAAAAACATTACTAGAGATCGTTTCCTTATGAAAAAAAAGTTCAGTCCCTCCCGGTCAGAGCCATCTTATGGGCAAACAAAAAACAAATGAACTTTATGGCCAACCCGGTATTATTCTGTATTAGCTTCAGGGGTACAGCATAGTGGGTAGATCATCACATACTTTACAAAATGGTCCCCCTGCTATTTCAAGTTACCCACCTGGCACCGTACAGTTTTTATAATATTATTGATTATGTTCCCTATGCTGTACTTAACATCCCTGTGACTATTTTGTTACTATCCATCTGTACTTCTTAATCCCTTCATCTCTTCCGCCCAGCTCCCCAACCCTCCCTTCCCTCTAGGGATATTTTCAATAAATAGTGTGAGAATCATTGGATAACCATGTAGAAAAAAATAAATGTGTTTTTAGAGAGGGGAAAGGAAGGAGAAAGAGAGGAGAGAAGTATCAATCTAAGAGAGAAACATCAGCTGCCTCTTTCACCAACCGGAGACCCAGCCTGCAAACCAGGCATGCACCCTGACCTGGAATTAACCAGCAACCTTCTGCTTTGCAGTAATGACACCCAATTAACTGCTCTCACACCAGTCAAGGCAAATCTTTTTTTTTTTTTTAATGTCTGTCAATTTTGTTCATTACAGTTGACATTCAATATTGTTTTATATTAAAAACAAAACAAAAAATAGTATTTTATATTAGTTTCAGGTGTACAGCATAGTGGTGAGACATTTATATAATGTATGAAGTGGTCTCCCGATTAGTCTAGTGCCCACCTATCACCATATAGAAAAAAATAAATCTGGATTCCTACTTAACATCATACACAAATCAACAACAGGCAAAATATAGATCTAAGTGTGAGAGACAAAACAAAAAAGCTTGTACAAAACAGTATTCTAGATTATCTCCATGATGTAGGTTAGGAAAAGATGATTTAAACAGAACACATAAAGCACAAACCATAAAGAAAGAGCTTGATAAACTATTCAATTTAAGAGCTTAAGAATGAGTTAAGACTATCAAAAGACATAATTAAGAAGCTGAAGAAGCAAGCTACAAAATGGGAGAAAAATATTGCAAAACACGTGTCAAAGGGCTGGTTTCTCACAAATCAGGAAGATGGACGGCCCAAGGGAAAAAAGTGTGAAACTTGAACAGGCACTTCACAAATGTGGATTTCTAGCCAGTAAACATGAAAATACTCTCATCCTCATTAAGCATTGGGGAAATGTACACTACAACTTCGAGACACCACTATACAATCAACCCATGGGTGGTGTCAGATACTAATAGCAAGTGCTGGTTAAGATAGGGAACAAGGGGGACTTCTATACCAAAGAAGGAAATATAAATTGGCAAGTAGTTCAGCATTATCAAAAGAAGCAGCAGCTACCTAGACATGCATCTTGCTAACAAATATACAAAATAAGATAAAGAACAAACGTTCACACAGTTCAAAACTACAGTGCTCAATGTTGAGATGCCAAGTCTAGTTCCTGGGGAAGGAGTCACTCCCAGTATTCAGGGTGTGTGCTGCCTCTATGAGTATGAGGACAATGAACACTATTGTCACTTTACGCCTGCTTTTGTAAAAGTGAAAATCCTCTTCAGGTTTCTTACAGATAGTTAAAACAGGTACTAATGTTGGTCTTTCGTAAAAGCAAAGTGGTGTTAACACAAACTTAAAAAGCAGAGATATCTGTCTATTCATACAATGGAACACTATACAGCAAAGAAGATGAGGTAACTATAGCTACACAAAGCAACATGGGTAAATCTCAAAAAGAATGTTGAGCCCTGGCTGGTAGCACAGTGGATAAGGTGCCGGCCTGCAAACCCAAAGGTCACAGGTTCGATTCTCCAGCCAGGGCACATAACCAGGTTGCAAACCAGGTCTCCAGTCAGATCTGTGGCTGGAGGCAGGTGAAACACAACCATACCTTGATGTCTCTCTCCCTCTCTCTGCCTCTCTCCCTTCCCCTTTTTCTAAAAATAATGAAATAAAATCTTAAAAAAAAAAATAATGTTGAGTCCCTGGCTGGTGGCACAGCAGATAAGGCGCCGGCCTGTGAACCCAGGGGTCGCTGGTTCAATTCTCAGCCAGGGCACACAAGACCAGATTGCAAGCCAGGCCTCCAGTCAGCTTGAGGTGGGTAGAGGGCAGCCATGCATTGATGTCTCTCTCCCTCTCTGTCTCCTTTCCCCTCTCCATAAAAATGATAAAATCTTTTTTTTAATGTTGAATAAAAGAAATCAGACACAAAGGAATACCCTCAGTATGATTTCATTTATAAAAACTTCAAACACAAGCAAAACCATAGTATCCAAAGATACATGCTATGAAGAAATCTAGGCCCTGGCCAAGTAGCTTAATTGGTTAGAGCATCGTCCGGATATGGCAAAGTTGCAGGTTCGATCCCCTGTTGGGGCACATACAAAAATCAACCAATGAATGCATAAGTAAGTGGAACACAAATCAATGTTTTTCCCTCTCCCTCTCTCTCTCTCACCTTTCTTCCCTCTCTCTAAAATCAATACTTTTAAAAAAGATTTTATTATTTTTAGAGAGAAGGGCAGGGAAGGAGGAAGCAAGGGAGAGAAGCATCAATATATGGCCTTTCACCAGCTAAAGACCTGACTGGAGACCTGGCT